>UELX01003394.1:0-23749 GCA_900480035.1 Eupelmus urozonus | reverse complement strand
GTTTTCGTGGGAAGTTTGAAGTGTCTTAGTCTTCGCCGGGAATTTGAAAAGTACTAGTTTTCGTTAGGAGCGACGATTTATTCTAAATTACAAGAAGAATACTAGATTTTTATGTTACATTAAATGAATAATATAGATTCAGAAATACAAAATATCAATCAGAAAGGATAGTCATGGATGGCTAATAGAAAAATAAATTTAAATTATTATTTTTTGTTTACAATTTTACATTAATTTTATTTTTTATTACAATTTTTTAAAATTTCAATATAAAAACATAATTAATTCTTACAACATAAATTCTTACAATATTTTTATAGCAAAAAATTTACATATAACATTTCTATTTTGAACTTTTAACTATTACCAGTACATTTTTTTAGAAGAAAAGTAAACAGAAGTTGAAATAAAAACGAAAATATACACAACGTTAGCTAATAAAATCCAATAAAATTATAAATTATTAATTAATTTAGAATTTTTTTTTTAATTTTTCATTTGTAGCCGAGATTGTAGTTCGGTAGATCTAAAATAGTTGTTTTGTATAGTTTTTTGATTTCTCAGCTCACCTATTACTACAAGCTTATAATAATACTTCCACAGCCATTTTTTAAACATTCATGTAGACAATTCGCGCATTCAAAATTTTAATTATGATTTATAAATTTAATTAATAATGATACATTTAATTACTGCAAATTTTTATGAAAAAATGTTCATTTTCGATATACCACATATTTTGCTATTTTTTTAAAATTAATAATAATTTTTTAGCAAGCTCTTGATGTTTATTAGTTAATGCAATTTGAACTAACGATTTACCTTCTTCATTACGTGTATTTGTAATAACTGAGAGTTTATCGGATTTCAATTTTTCAAGTTTGCCGATAACATTCTCGTTGCCCATTTTTACTTGCTCAAAGTATTCTCTAATCAATTTCAATAGTGAAATAATATTTTGATCGTTTGAAAAATCAAGCGGTGTTTTGCCATTGTTATTTTTTACATCGTAAATAGCACCGTGTTTCAGCAAACAATTGGCAATTTCGATGTGACCGTTTTTCGCAGCCACATGGAGTGAAGTTGTGCCACTGGCGGTTGTTTTAGCGTTTATAAAATCATATAACTTATCAGGGCTTACGAAGTATTTTAGTAATTCTTCTACAATCTCTTTATGACCATTAGACACTGCAGTATGCAATGGCGTATTACCTTTGTGAGTGGCTTTATTAACAGTAGCACCATTTTTTAGGAGCAATCTCACAATATTTATGTGACCATTGTCAATAGCAAAGTGTAGTAATGTTCTTCCGTCATCATCTATGCAGTTAACATCCACATCACTTTTGATTAATCGATCAACAGTATTTATATCACCATTGGCAACGGCGATTCTCACGTTGTTTTCGTTCTTTTTCGGGATACTCATTCCGCTGGTACCTTCCATCTTATTGTATTGAAATTTCATCATTTCGAGCATTTGTTGACCTTCTAATATACTAGGATGATCCGGGCCTAATAGGGCTTTCCTTTTTAATAGAAGATCGTTAAAAAACTTAAGCTTATTTTCACTACTTTGAAAAAAGGGTAATTGCCTTGCATCATTTAGATCAGTTTGAAGATTCGAAATATTGGATTGACCGGGTTCCAAAGGTTTGTCCAGAAGAGTTATATCAAATGGTATCTTGCTCTTTCCTTGTTTATGAAGTATTTCATTTATGCAGTGAAAAGAATTTAAAGTATCTTTGTGTGTTGGACCTAAAAGTGATTTTCTTATTCTATAAACGTCTTGGTACATTTTTAATGACTCTCCATATTTGCCTTGATTTTTTAATATCATTGCAATATTGTTTTGAGTAGTTAGAGTTTCTGGATGTTGTGAACCAAGAATTATTTTTTGCTTTTCGAAAACTTTGGACTTAATTTTTAATGCTTCATCGAACTTATTTAAATCAATAAGTATGAGAGCCATTTGGTTTTGCGTGTTTAAAATATCTGGATCACTAGCTTTAATAGTAACTTTTTGTTTTTCATAAACATTTTTATAAATATTTAAAGCTTCTTCATATTTTTTTAATTTATGTAGAATGAGAGCTAGTTTACTTCTAGACCTTAAAGTATCTTCGTGATTTTCTCCAAACGCCATCTTTCGTTTATCAGCAATTTCTTGCAAAATATTCAAAGCGTCTGAATAATTTTCTTGCTTAATCAATATGGTAGCAATCTTTTCTTCTAAATCTAAAGTTCCTGGATTATTTCGACCTAATATTTCAGTTCTTTTCTCTAGGATTTTTCTGAACATTGTTAATGCTTCATAATATTTTTCTTGTACAAATAAATATTCGGCTTTTTTAATATTATCTGATAAGTCATCTTGCAAAATTAATTTTAAATTGTCAACTTTTGGAAATTTATTATGAATGGCAATAGTAATTAATGTTTCTTTCTTTGCATTAAAAGTACCCATAATTGCCTTTATTGTTTTAAGGTCTTTTATCTTTTTTAAGTCACTAATAACTGTACAGTCCTTATTTTTAACCCTTTCAAATGTATCTATTATTAATCGAAACAAATCAACAATATTTTTATCTTCTGCAAGATCTAATGGGGTTTTTCCAGTATCAGAAACGCTGTTATAAATTGCTCCGTTAGCCAACAAAGACTTTGTAACGTCTAAATGAGAAAATTTCGCAGCATAGTGCAAAGCAGTAAGACTTTTTTTGCCGATTATATTAGGATTGCTCTTGTTCTTCAATAGAATATCAACAATTTTGTCATATCCTTTCCAGGCTGCATGGTGTAGCGAAGTTACATTATCTGCATTTTTAGCATTAATTATGGCATCAGTTGCAATGCACTTTTTTACTTCTAATAGGTCGTTTTGCTTTACTGCTTTAAAAAACTTGTCAATGAGATCCAATAAACTTATGACATCTTTATTATCAGTCATTTCGATTGGTTTTACTTTAAATATATCAGCAGCATTGTAAAAAGCACCATTTTCTATTAAAAACTGAATAAAGCTTTTATTTCCAAGTTGAGCTGCAATATGTAACGGTGTTCTACCTTTCCAATCTCTGATATTAACATTAACTCCTTTTTCAATAAGAAATTCCGCAACTTTTATCTGACCTGTTGTAGCAGCATAATGCAATAATGTTTGATTAGCAATACCTAATTCATTGATACTTTGACCTTGACTACAAAAAAATTCTACTATATCCACATGACCTTCTCTGGCAGCGATATGAATTGGTTTTGATCCAGACAAGTTTGTGGCATTAATATCGGCCCCACTTTGTACTAAAAGCTGTGTAATTTTTAAATCACCTTCTTGAGCAGCAATGTGCAGCAACGTAAAATCACCATTTCCTTTGCAATTAATATTCATATCCGAATATGATAATAAAATTTTTACAACTTGAAACTTGCTATAAGCGACTGCTATTTCTAAGGCTGTTCTGTTTTTTTCATCTTTTACACTAACATCTATTCCGTGATCTAATAAAACTTTAATAAGATTAGCGTGTCCTTCTTTTGCAGCTATATGAAGCGCCGTCCACCCATCACCGTTTTTACTTGAAATTTTAGCTCCATTTGCAATTAAAGTTTGAACATTTTCTTCGCAGCCTCCTGAGGCGGCTATATATAATGGAGTTGTATGAAATGTTGCTTCACTGTTAACATTGAGTCCTTTGGAAATCAAAAGATTAATTAGATCTTTATTGTGAGGATTTTTAGCAGCAATATGCAACAAAGTGCAGCTGAGTTCAGAATATTTTAGATGAATCCGTGCTTTATTTTGCAATAAAAGTTCTGCTATATATTTATTGCCAGATGAAACTGCAGAAAGTAAAGGCTCACCGTTATCACAATTAACATCACTTCCACCATTTATTAAAACTTTAACAATTTCTTTTTTATTTTGTCTCACTGCAATAGATAATGCAGTCAGATTATCATTATTTTTTATCTTTACGTTAGCTCCATTTGCTATCAAAACTTTTACAACATCTACATGATCTGTTGCAGCAGCTATATGTAATGCCGTACAGCCTGCAATACTTTTACTATTTACGTCAACTTTACTTTTTACTAAAAGTTCTACTGTATCTGCATGACCATGTATAACAGCTGCATCTAAAGGTCTAATTCCGATACTGCAAGTACTATTGACGTCAGCTTTACTTTTTACTAAATAATCAACAGCATCTAAATGCCCTTTAATGACAGCTTTGTGTAATGGAGTTAATCCTTGATGATCCTTGGCATTTATATCAGCATTATTTTTTATAAGAATAGCAAGTACTTCTTTACTTCCTCGATCAGCAGCTTCGAATAATGGTGTACTTCCTTCTTCGTCACGAATATCAATTTTAGCTTTGTTTTTTATTAAAAGATTAACTATGTCTCCAAAAGCATTTGAAGACGCTAAGTGCATAGGCGCGATACCATCAAATATTGCATCAACATTTGCTTTATGTCGAATCAAAAGTTCAACAATTTGCTTATGACCATTCATAACTGCTAAATGTAAGCAATCAATATTGTTATTATTATGAATATTAACACCATGCTTAAGAAGAATTTCTACTATTTTGAAATGACCATTTTTTACAGCTGATTTCAATGGAGTTACTCCTGCGACAGTAACAGCATCCACATTACTGTTATGCTTTAAAAGAACTTTAACGATTTCTTCATAACCATCCTCTGCTGCATAATGCAAAGGTGTATTATGATATGCGTTATCAAAAACATTTGCATGCGCTCCATTATTTAATAATATTTCAACTACTTTTGTATGTCCATGTTCTGTAGCATAATGCAACGGTGTACAATCATCTACATTTTTAACGTTAATCTTTGAACCTTTAGATATTAAAAATTTAACTACTTCTAACTGTCCATTCAATGATGCCAAATGCAATGGTGTTACTTGTCCCATTGTAGTTTGAGCATGAATATTAGCTTTGTACTTAATCAAAATATTAACTACATCTAAGTGTCCCTTTTCAGCAGCTACATGTAATGGCGTAAAGCCTCCGAAAATATCTGTCATATTTGGATTCATCTGTTTTTGTAAAAAAAATTCTACAATATCTTTACGATTATTTTCTACAGCGTAATGAAAAGCTGTATAACCTAGAAAATCTTTAGCAAAAGCGTTAACTCTAAAATTGAATAAAATATTTACAACGTGTTTTTGACCATATTTAGCGGCCATATGCAATGGCGTAGCGCCTTTACCATCAACACTGTTGACATCAAAAAATTTTTCTTTTAGAAAAAATTCAACAATTTGGTGACTTCCGTGAATAGCAGCAATATGTAAAGGATTCTGTTTATTTATGTTTTTGACATCTACACGTAAATTAAGATCAAGAAGAAATTTTAAAATGCTGATGTTATTTTGTTTAGCAGCAAAATGGATAGCTGAACATAAATCAATATTTTTACCATTAATGTCTGCACCTTCTGTTATGCAACTTTTTAAGTGTTCTAAATTCCCTTCCGTTAAAGCAGTGAACATTTTTTCCTGATTAATGACAGTAGATAGTCTATTGTCATGCTTATTTTTGATACAAGAAAAATCTTTTTCTATTATTCCTCCAATTCTTTTTCTATTATTTATTATATCCTTTGTAATAAGTTGTTTGGCATTTAAAATTAATGCTATTGAAGGATCATCTAATAATATGTTAACTAATATATTATCATGAGCTAAATGATTACGCAAATATTTTCCGATCAATAAAGGTGCACTATCATCTAATATACCTAGATTGTCTTGTAAACTGTACTTATGTATACCCAAAATTGACAAAATATCAAGAACTAACATTTCAATTACTGTAATTTTATCAGTTAATTTTTGAGAAAAAACTTTTAGTTCGTTTTTCAATATATCATCCCCTAAAACATCTTTCAGTTCGGATAATTTAGAGATCAGATGATTATTATAAATTTCTTTCGATGTTCCGTAATCTTTTTGTGGTTTAATTTTGTCACTAAAAGGTTTCTTTTTTAATAATTTTCTTCTCAATTCATCGACCCAACCAATACTACCTATATCATACTCAACAATATAGAAGATTTCATAAATTAACCGTGAAATGATAAAAAGATTTTCTGAATGTTTTTTCGCCTTATTGCTGTGCAAAATTGCAATTGCCAGTTGAGCTATTTGTTTTAAACTTTGATGTTCCACTTTTTTAGGCATACTTTCTAGAATTCCTCTACAAAAGTATTTCATTATCCTGATATTATTCTTATCTATTGTATGAATGGCAAGGGAAATACTTAAGTTTTTCAAATACAAAATACCTTTTTGATGATTATTTTTATTATTTTGCATTTTATTTTTTTCGGATATAATTAGATTTTCCATCTCATTAAAAATTGACTTTTCATAGCTTGTTTGTGTAGTTACATTACTTTTTAATTCTTTAATTAGTTGTTCTAGTTTTTCATGTTCTGTCAGATTAAAATCAAGCAGTGATCCATACGATTCTAATTTAAAATTTTTAAGAATTTCACTAATCTGTATTACATCTTCTATTTTTTCACTTTTTAAGGTTTTTTCTAGTAATGCTACAATTGACTTTATTTTATAATCATAAAGAATATCATTGATAACTTTGCCAATTTTTTTAGAATCATTTTGTACTCCACGAAAAAACTCAACGTCTTTATTTTCTTCGATCTCTATTCTTTTAGAAAGCGAATAAGCATGCGACAATGAATTTCTTAGGTCAATTACAATTTTTCTTGTATTTTCTGGTAAAAATAGCAATAAGCGATTACTTGTGAAATCCGATAACTTGGGTGATTCCAAAGTATTTTTTAGATACTCTCCAATAACTTGCAGACTTCTTATAATAATTAGCTGACCTTCTCTTTGTTTAGGATCAACCGAAGATGCTAGTTTTATGTAATTATCGATTTTCTGTAAAGAATGCGGATCTCGAATCGTTTTGTAATCATCATATAATTCTATAAAAGATGGATTTGCATTAATAATCTGAGCAACATTGTCTTCACGTTTAATGTTTGGAAGAACACTAATTTTACTAATATCTGAGCATTCTAAGTTATCCTTTACAGTCTTAATCGTTATAGCAAAATTAGATAAGTGTTTAAAAATTTGACTTTGAGTTAACGTAGCTCGATAAAGTAAATTTATTTCCTCATATTTTACATACGAAGAAATAAAAGAAACTAAGCAAAACTCTATCTCTTCCCATGGTAATACATTGTAGGTCGATTTTAATTGTCGCTTTAATATGTGAATATTTTGTGCAATAGATTTTAATACAAATAAAAATTTATCTTCTACTTTTTCAGTTAAATTTAATAGTGAAATATCTTTGAGGACTAAATCTATTCTTTGTTTGATTATAGTAAAGGAAATCGTTTCGTTTTCATTTTGTTTAGAATTTTTAGAAAAAAAGCGGAGATTAATTAATTTGCTTTGAACAAATATATCTACTTCTTCTGATAATGGTACATTTCTTAATTTTAATTCCTCAAAGGCTTCCGAAAGAAGCTCATCTAACTTTTCTAAATGAACAGCAAAGTAATTATCCGGCCATTCGTCAATCAAAATTTTTAGCATTTTAATATTACCTGAACGAATTGAATAATAGAAGACATTATGGTTCGAATCATCTTTATCATTAGGACTTATGGTATGTTTTGAAGATAAAAATAAGTTTTTGAAAATAATTTTATAATTATCTAGTGTGTACTTTAAGATCTTTACCTGATTATATTTACAAGATAATATTATAATATTAGTATGCTTTAAGGGGTTATCATCATCTTCTTGGCAATCTGATATATTTAGACGATTTTCTGAATCGTTAATATAGCCAAATAAGTTGATAATATGTTTGAAACTTTCAACGTTACCATTCAGTATGGAATCCTTTAATCTTGATATTAAATCAAGATACAGTTGATTAACGTTTAGTTGGTCTTTATAATGCTGACTAAGTAGCCTTAAAAAATCTTCTTTAGACTTACAATGTTGCAATAAAAAACCATGACTATATTTGCAAGTTTCAGATTTTCTATTCGACATGACTAACACTGAGGAATTCTTTTATTTCGATGAGTTTAAACCGCATCTGTAAAAAGAATACGTTTATTATATTTAGCTTAAAATAATAGGAAAGATAATAATAATATGAAATATTTTATAAATATTTTTTCCAAATAGTCACTTGTGAAAGATTATGTAAATAGAAAGGCAATTTTTTAAAAACTTTTAAATTTTACGAGTGCTCCAAACCTCCAGCGAAACTGCTAATTGATCAATCAGAGCACAGAATACGTGTTTATTTTCCATCCGATCGGCATAAAAAAATTTGATTTTGGGAAGCTAGAGCATTTTAAACTATGGGAAGTGTTATACGCGCTTTTTCGGGTAAATGATATCCATTATCGTTAAGGCGGAAATAAAATTATATTAGCCGATCTGAGAGAAAAGAAAAAAAAATTTTGAAAAGAAAAATCAGCAGGAAATGCTGCACTTTGATTGGTGAATTCGCAGTTTCACATGTGTTTAAAGCACGCTTCATATATTAAATTTTTCTTTTTCTAATTTATTTAAATTTATCTTGCCTCTATTGCAGCCCTGATTCAAACAAAATTTTAAATATCGAGTTTACGAACAATAAAATAAGAATAAGTTAACATCTACGAAAAAGGTAATAATTTTTAAGTAACTATAAATCGTTATTTATTAATTGCTTGTTCCTTTGCGATTTAAAGATATTTAAAGTCTGTGTCTACAGAAAATTCAAAATGAAAATAAAGGTGTGTATTATTAAACTTTTGAATTTTTTTATAATTTTATTGCATAAAAGCAGTGAAAAATAATTGTAAAATTAATAAAAATTTGATAAATTTGGTTAAATTTTCAAACAGTGTTTAAATTTCAAAATATATTATCGAACTGACAAAGCATTGTATGTATGGTATTTTCCGTTATATACAATATTTTCAATTTAAAAAATTAATTACTATGTGAAGTTTTCCAATATTCACATTTTAAGCGAATAAAAAGTATGGATAAATTAAAAAATTAATAATTTTTTTGCATCAACAATACTTCTACTATTTAAGAAATATTGGTAAGACAAGAATTTGAAATTCTTCTTAGGAATCCCCTAGTTCATATAAAAATTCCAAATGATATTATTTAGCAAATAGCGATTTGATAAAAAAAAAAAAATAATAATAACGAGAAAAGTAGCATCGGTTTCAACCTTACCCAAAATCGCCAGATTTTACCTAGCAGTACAGGAAATGGTAAAAACAAATGATTAACAAATTTGATTTGACCCCATTTAAACTATGGCGTTATATTTACTGTAACTATAAACTCAAAGCTAAACTTACCAAACTTGTAGAAAAAATAATAAACTATTACAAGTATGTGGGCTTCAGTGAAGTAGTGTGCTTATTTTGGTAATAATTATATTAATTTATCTATTAAAAGGTGAAATTTTCGTAAATAAATGTCTAACTGGAGAGCTTTGAATTGTGTTACGAACTCGAAGTATGTTCGCTTGAATGACTCAAATAGAGACTGTCTTTCTTTCTGCACTCTTCTTGTCTATACTCGGGGACTCATGAAGCAAAAGAAAATATTGTATACAGGCGTCAACTATAAACATAAGAATAAATATGTTCAGATTCTAACTATCTAAGAGATACAATGAATCTGAGACAACAGGCCCTAGTCGTTTTATTTTACTTATACGAGAGTTAATACGGAAAAATGAATATATTTTATGAAAGTGCATCAAGAAATCGTGTGAGTGCAGTTTTATTAGCGTGGATGTGTAGGCGAGGATTTATTGACACAGGTGTGTTGAGACACTGATTAAAAAAGAATTATAAAAGTAGCAAAATATTAACGTTTTTAAAATAAAAAAAACTTGCAACTTGTCTTACTCTTGTAAGTGTTAGTCGTATGAACTCAACTCAGTTAGGAACAATGGTATGGCTTCTCTCAACATTAGGAAGCAATATCTATCAATTATATTTTTGAAATTTCAACATTGAGACTTAATCATGATCATTAATTTCAACATTTTTTATTTAAATGTTTATACTGAGTTTTAAAACCAAATGTTAGTTAACTGTTGGTTAACTCTATTTTATCCACTTTTCTAATATTTTCTACCACGTGAAAAATTAAAAATCTCACGTTATTTCTCTATATGACGATTCACGCTATTATTGTAGAATTTGTAATGCTATGCTGTAAAATGACTTAAAATTCGACGTTTAAAAATCTAATTAGGAATATTAATTATGGATTCAGACAAACTTAAATTGATATACATCTATTTGCATTTAGAGTCTAGCAATGCATAATATCATAGTAGAATTCATTCTTAGAAAACTGTATTCGAAAGCAACTGTTGTTATCGCAATCGATCTTTTTCTTAGAGGTCGGAGCAAACCGATCCTTATGATTATTTTTTGCATTTCAAGAGCTATGAGCATTTAGCTAATTCGAGATAATAAAGTCATACTGTAAGTACAATACGATATTATCAGCAGCAGATTTTTTAAAATTTCAGTACTGTAGAAAAGATCTGAATTTATGTTCAAAAAATGTATTGCATCGAGAAGACGAACAACGATAAATGCATATACGGATTTATTTTTGTTTGCTATAGGTTTCTGGCACGAAAAGCGAAGAAGCGTGTCAGAAAAAGAAGGTAAAAGACAAAAGAATAAAAAAGTCGAGGAATAAATACAAAATTTAAACAAGGAAAATGCGGCACGCAAAAGTATTATAGAAAATAAGGTATAGCTATGAAAAACAACAAAGATAGGAATAGAAGCATTTAAATAATTGATGAGATTAATACGGCAGGAAACACAGGTAATGTGTAGTGGATTAAAAAGTAGGTCTGTAATAAGTCCAGTTTAAAAAATTATAAAAAGGTTTCGATTTTAGGTACGGCTTATAAGATTGATGTGGGTATTTTGATCGAGAGACTAAATTTAAAATGGAGAAAAATTTAAATCAAATGCAATTTGTTTTAGAGAGAATAGAGGAATCACCGATCATTTATCATTACGTATTATTTATTTTAAATTATTTAATAATAAATCAAAAAAGAAGAATAATTTATTCAGATATTTAAAAAGAACGTATAAATAAGGCAATCAGAGATAAATTAAAACAAATTATAGAACCTATGGATGCGGGAGTCAAATTAAGATAAAAAGGATTCTAAAGATATTGTTTTTGTTTTATTTAGATTAAATAAAAATTAAATAAATTGTTTTCGTATTTCAAATATATATTTTATTGTAATATAGACTATTGTTAAGTACTCAAATAACTTAAGTAATTTTTTTCAGTGTAATTAAGTAGCATAACTTCGTACAAAAATTATAATAAACGCTAACTTAGAGTAATATAACAATATAATATCAAAGCAAATTTATAATTAAAAACGACGCTTATTGAAAAATTTTATAAAATAAAAAAATATGAGAACCTTTTTAGTTGTTTTTTTAATTTTAGTAAGTTATTAATTATTTCATAAATTAACGTGTACACTTATATTTAACCATAATCTTATTTTTATACAGTTAACAACTTGACGCATTGAATAATTTTCTCTTAAAAATAAACCATAATATTTCCTTTCGCTTATATAATAATACTTAAAACAACATTCTCATTAACAATGTTATGCTGTTATCATTTTTTCTATAAAAAGTTATTTTGAACACTCTGCAATCAGAGCTAAACAGTCAACTACACATCGACAAATCAGACAACACCACAAACATTGGGTACATGCCGATTCACTGCAACAACAACAATCATCATCGTCATCGTGTCTTCTATTACATCTTCGATTATCCACTCCTCGATCGTCCACAATGTAATAAGTCTTTACAGGTTCATGTATGTTTGGTCCAGGAGGCTGGTAGCCATTAGGTGGATAAACATTAGTTGGATAAGCATTAGGTGGATAAGCGTTAGGTGGATAAGCGTTAGGTGGATAGGAACTAGGTTGATAAGTAATAGGTTGCGGTTGTGGTTGTGGTTGTGGTTGATGTATATTTGCAAAGCCAATTGGATTTGGTTGCGTTGCAGCGGTATCTAACATCGGCGCTGATGGACTTGGTCCCGAAACATCCATGTTTGGAGCTGTCGGTTTTGATGCGATTTCTTGAGTTTGTGGTATGTACATAGCTTCATTGTAAGAAGGAGGTGGCTCTGAAGGTCCAGGCTCGTTCTTTTGACTTTCCACGACGTTGTTTTTCGTTGGATCTGAAATTATAACCAATTAATTCGACTAAATAAATGACTTTTTTAAAACTGAGTGCGCTAAACTCGACTTTGCGCGTACCTATTTAGTGTTTTAAGCGAGCGATTTATGCGCATTCATTCGAAACAATAAGATAATACTTTGCTTAGCATACAGAATGTTAGAATCTCAAAATCTTTATTTAACATTAGTGATAATTGTCCTATATCTATCATATGCGTAAATTCGATTCTTAACTCGCGTAATTGTCAGTCGCGCTTCAAGATATCAGCAAAAATCTCATTTCTATTAAACTTATCTTTGAGACTCGTTTCGCGCATTCAGTTTTAAACAATAGTATGCAAAATTATTGCAATAATTAGATGTATTTGACGCACTTGTGACAAACTCTAAATGTGCATAAAACGCTTTCTTCGACCACTAAGTAGTAGCTTAATATACTTTGCATAAACTACTTTAAAACAATAATTGTAATAAATTGATTGAAAAATTCAAAACTATTTTACTTCGAATGATGTTTAATGAAATTATTAATAAAATTTTGTATATGTATTAAAAAAAAATTTATCTAAATGAACCAGCTGATAAAACATTTATTGATAAAAGATCCATTACAAGGCAGCTTGAAAAGATTCCAAACTGGAAAAAAATTTTAATCAGACGTTTCAATACCAATACCGAAATAATCAAAATTTACTACTTAAATTTATTCAAAATTTAAACAGTACACAACTGCCCAAAACCATTTTACAATAATTCACAACAAACAACACATCTTAAATTTAATTATAACAATAAAAATCTCCAAAAACTCACTCGACATAGTCTCCAGCCACAAACGAAATTCCTGCTTTGCACTGGCCGACGCTTCCGTAACAGCGAGAGCCGAAATCTATACAAGCCTTCCCGTCTGGTGGCCCCGCCGCGTCGCCAGCCAAGGTCAGTTCTTTATTCTCTCTCACACACTCCTCTTCCTATCGCCAAAAAGAAGATCAGGCCTATACCCGGCACTACGGCACAGCACGTGTCTTGATCCGACACTCAAATAAAGCGCCGCTGCTCGCGATCTATGCAGGCCACTAATTTTTGCGCGTTCAAATTTTCCGCGAAATTTGACAGCCCTTTAAACTTTAGACACAAGTTAAAGTCGTCGAACTTTGGCAAGTCGGTGTGACTCGACGCACGCGTGTAGCAGCACGCGACTCCGCAGCTGGTATTGCGTATGGGCTGTGGAGGCGGTTAGAGGGGGAAGGCGGGAAAACCAGTCCCCCACTCTCTGGGTAGAATGGATGCGTTGGGGGGATACCAAAATCGAGCTAGGCCTTTGGCTTCGTTACAGTTGTTATGTCATATCGAGTTCATCGCTCATTGCGCTTAGGGAAGCCATTGATTTTTTCGATATTGAGTTGCTTTGTGATGGGAAATTTTAGGAAAACTTTTTATGCGGATTGGATAATTTTTACTGGCTTAGAAATTGTTGAAAGAAGTAGAAAAATTTTGATAAATTTAAGATTTTTGCAAGCTGTAGCAGCCTTAAGAAAACGGCGAAACTCAGGAAATTTGAAACTGGAAGCGTCAAGGAGCATGAGTTTGCTGCAGACTTATATGTAAGGAGAATCTGGGAAAATCCCTAGCCGCGTTCTACTTAAAACGTACGTCTGCGGGGAAAGCCCGCGCATTCACTTCTACTATGGCTTTTCCATAATGACGCCTTATACAGTTTTGTATTTTTTCTTTTGTATATTAAAATGAACTTTTTAAGTACAAATTTCTAACAAGGTTTTGAGCGATGGATGATTTTTAATAGTCCAACAATTCAAAACAGATTTGACCCTTTAAGGGGCAGTGTCTCATATGTGAGACACCAAATTTCTTCCAGTTTTTTGATCATGGCAGAAACATTTTGAACCCGAAACCATCCACACCTTTTCTCGTAGGATCCTCATATCTTGTAAAACATATCTTCTTAGTTGAAAAATCCAAATTTCTATCTGCATAGTTAGTTATAAACAATTGTAATTAAAAAAAAAGCTAATTTCAACAGAAAAATGTGCCCCTCAAAAGTTTAAAAAAATAAAAAATACAAAAAATTATAATTTTTATGTTCATTTGTAGTTTAAATAATACTTTTTTAAATTTAGTTGTTTAAATATGTTTAAAAAACATTATCATTTAAACTACAGTAAGTGAACATCAAAATTATAATTTTTCGTGTTTATTATTTTTTTTAAATCTGTTTTAATCTTATAATAATTAAAATCATCGAACACTCAAAACCTATTATTATATTATAATATTAGTTATGAAGGCCATCAACAATAACTGATCAAGATTTTTTTTTTTAAGTAATTGACGTTTAAATGTTTAATATTTGAACTTTTAAACGTGTAAAAATCTTATACTCAGTAATTTCATTATGGTACTAAGTTCGTAAAATATAAAATCATGGCTGAATCTTTCAGATATACTCTTTTTTTTGTTGCGAACTGATAAATCGTAAAAATTATACTAAACAGTCGGGATTGCATTAAATGTGATCTTACTATCCCCTCTCCCGATTTTCTTTGTTCATTTCATATGCGTAATAACAAAAATATTTTTAAAATAAAAAAAATCAACAAATATTAATTATTTTTTTATGAAAGTCCATTATCCATTTTTCATGATTTGGTGAAATTAATAGCTTTATATCAATATGTAGTAATTGAAACTGTATTTATTAGATTACAATAAACTTATCAAAAAACCTTGGAAAGTGATAAAAAAATAGACTTGTATACTTATAAAGCTTTTACGATATCTCTAACGAAGAAGCCATCGGAGTCAATTACTGTACAATTCGTCTATTGACCGGTCAATTATGAGTCGCTTTACATGCTACATACGAAAACTCCCGGTCTCTGAATTTTATATGAAAAGATGACTACTTAAGCCCCTCCCTCCAAAACGGTGTTATAAAAAAATTTAATGAGTATAGTAGGTTCCTGTAATTATTGATAATTATAGAGATTTTTTTATGTACCTAAAACAAATTCAGCTGATCAAAAAAAAAAAAAAAAAATATAGGAAAAACATTTTCATCAGTATTTCAACTCGAATTTAATCTAAGATAACTATTAAAGATTTTAAGAGTTTGATAGTTTCTTAACAAGATAATATTATATTGCTATATTAATAGTAGTATCAGATGATTGATTATAGCTATCTACAATTAAATAATTATGTAAAAGTCATATGCCTTGAATTTATACATAAGAATATAAAAATATTTTTTCTTATGGCTAAGTAATAAAGAAAACGGCCATATACTATCATAAACTATGATTTGAAAAAATAGTTATTATTTACTATTATAAAGAATATAAAACCATGAGCCACAATTCTAAATTTGTTTAGAAAATAATTTTTAATTAAAAATAAGTACTCAACTTAATCTAAAGTTTGTTAAATTCTTTTGAAATGAACTAAATTAACAATAACAATAGTCACCTGTTGCTCCGATATTCCCTCTATTTATTGTTGCTTAGTTCCACGCCGGGAAATAATACGTTCAATGCTGCGCCCAACACATCCTGTAGCAACTTAGTAAGCTAATAACGTATCCCAGCATGGATGTGAATAATGTAGTTTTGCTATACGTACGATTTACTTTCAGATTAGATCCTTCGATTCACATATATCAGTTACATACCTGTATCAATAATCAGAACTACTTATATCGTTATTTTTAACAGACTAATAAATAAATGTTTTATCCTACTACCTACCTGTACAATTTGGTGTACGAAAACCCGATCTTTGTTTCGCTAGTCTTAGTGTTATAAACAGTCGAACAGCTGTGTCAGTAGCTTCAAACGTCTGTTCGGTGCGATAGTACTGGTGTAGTACTAGTATACGGTACAACAGCACTGGTGAAGTAGAACAAACCAGTGCATCTTTTCTTGCGAATAAAATCCAGGCGATTAATTGGCCGCTTAGTTTTTATTAAGCATGGGTTTTTAAAGACATATGTTCAAAACATAATAAATAATTATTTTTTATTAAAATAAATTTACATTACAGAGATTTAAACAAAAATGTCATGACGGCGAAAAATAAATAAAGAAATGAACTTCGTAAAATAAATTAAACTTTAATGAAGTTCAAAAATTTGGACTTAAACTACCTAATCTTCTTATCTCCTTATAAAAAAAAAAAAACGCTGAAAAAGTGAAGCCTCTTTTTCTAACTCTGATTAATTCAAATTTACTTTACTTGATCGTAGATTTTTGTGAGACACTGATATATGCCGCAATGCCTGATTGGTTCAAACGAAAAAAGCGCGATAATTCAAATTGGTTTTAGTAAATTTTTTATTTTATTATAATTTTCTTCTGTATATATCATTGCAATTTTGACACCATTATTGCAGACTTCATTAGTTGATTGATCAGCTGTCTAAAATGATATTATACAGCTATAAATTTGTAATAATTTCAGTGTAAAAGATTAAAAAAAGATTCTTACGGCAGGGTGAGAAAAACCAGTAGTATCAGATACACTTGCGGAAATTGTATTATCACAAAAAAACGAAGTAAAGTTGCATGCGTCCGAAACAGATACTGAACAGTGCAGATATTTTAAATATAAACATCTTGATATATATATCAAATATCTTATACAATACTTTACTTTGATAAATAAAAACAATAAAATTACAAGTAATTAAATTTAAAAATATTTATTTACAAAATATAATTTTAAAAAAATATTTCAAAATATTGTCGTTTTAATTCATGCAAAAAAAAATCAAAATTAAAGTATAAACTTTAATTTTTCTTTCTTAAAGTTAAGCTTTTTAATTTTATTATTAATATAACTATTATACGTAATAAGTTAAATCATATTGTTAAAATGTCAACAATCGAAGCCCATAATCACTCATACCTGTTACTTGAGAACCACACCCATCCATTTTTGTTGAACATACCACTCCAAAAAACGGTAGAGCTTTTGTAAATGAAATCCAATTGCCTTAAATGACCTAAAGAGGCCAAAGGCATGTCCCTGCCATTGAGACCAATACGTATAGGGAATCAAATTCCATTCTTCATGTGATTCATTTTAAGATTAGACGATTCTCCCATTCACTTCACGACGATTGTCACAAGTACAGTTATATGTATTAATAATCGTAAACGTAGTGTAATCTTTAAGTAATTAATGAGTGAAGAAGGCCAACAGTAGGTATGCACGTTCCTGCTGCTAGAGTAGGCAAATCATCTAAACAAAATTGGATAATAGACCCAATAATAATTATTGCTTTTTTATTGCTAATTTATTGCCTCAAAATTAAATTTATTAAACGAATGTATATAATCATCGTACCGAATGCCATTTGTTATTGCCTTTATTTATTGCATTTTAACTACCGAATAAGAAAAGTTCAAAAAACAAATTATGTGCGTGTAAGACAGGCGAAAAATGAATCTCAGTACCCATAATTAGTTTCAATAATTTTCCCCTTTTTCTCAACCTGTAAGCTATCTAAGTAATCTCAAATGTTATTTTGCTAAAAAATTTCTTGGTTTTATAACCCAGACATTTACCGAGTTATATTCAGTAGAAAAAAAAATATTTTTTAATAAAATGTTACAAACTTGGGATATAGATAACATATATTTCATTAAGATAAAATCATTATAACTATTTATGCTACGTCTAATTTTTTGTACCTAAATTAATTCTCAAATCGTCGTTCAAATCTATCTCTAGCAATTTTTCTGGTACTATAAGAGATTTTTTCTCTTAATTAACTAATTGTGAGAGTCTCAGACGATGTCTTTTATAACTTACGAAATGTGATAAAAAGACGAGATATGGACAAATCTTCGAAACTTTTTATGTCTCTTGTAGTCGAGACTTGCTATATTTTGTTTTGAATTCTAAATAAGTATTTCAATATTTTAATATGAGTAAGTACAATAATAACACTCAAAATTTTAAATTTAAAAATAAATTGAATTTTCACATAAATATTGTTCTAAAAAATTTAATATTTGCAGCTTTTTAGTAAGTGCGTTTAAAATATTTTTATCAGAATATCTCGTTTCAACTAATCCATTTCTTATTTTTAAAATTAAATACAAAGTTAAAAATAAAAGTAAAAAATATAAAATTTTAAGTGTCCATAAAACTGACGTATTCAGGTTCATCGTAGAATAATCCATGAATCCTCTTGCTTCCTATTTCTCTAAACGTATCCTGAACTTGCGGTTCGGTCAAAAAATTCTCGCTTCTTGCGAAATCGTCTTATAACCGTGGATGGTTAGTTCACGATACAGTCAAAGCTGTTAATTTATGCGCTATTATACAGGATCGAAGCGTTGGTGGTGCCTACCATTGATTCCAGAGCTACGCGTTTATCTAAAATAACTGTAAAGTTGACGTGAATGTGCGTACGCTAAGGATATTATTATACGTTTTTTTTTTCAGCTGTCATTAAATATTTTTTTACAAGTCCTTTTTGTAAATTACTTTATATTATTGATCGTTATTAATTTTACTGAATTTGATTCTATTTTTTGTTGAGGTCAACGAAACAATATACAGAAACATTGGTGAAAATAGTTAAGAGAATTTTAATAAGATATATCTATATAATTCAATAACTTGAAAACAAAGAAATTTTTGTATTTATATGAAAGGTGAAGAAAATAATGCAAATGTTTTTTTTAAAAAAGATAATTTATTTATTGTAGAAAAGTGTATAAATTATAAATTATTGTATATTATTATTAAAATCATTTGATTTTGACATATTGATTAAACGTATCTCATTATATTCACTATGGTCTAATTTTCTTACATACTATTTATAACGCAGAAAAATAAGAAAATGATATTGATGGAACTGTGTGATTTTCATAAATCATTGATAATTTCAAAGTTTGAAAATCAAACTCTAAAATTTATAATTTATTTACTCATAATGCGATGTAGCCATACAGATCATTATGAAATATATTAAAAAACTGTGGGTACATTTACATTTTACCGTTTCATAATCTCAGTTCGTACACCTAAGTAATTAAATATAAAAAGTAATCTTTTCTTATAATCACATTATTATTTATAGTATGTTTATATATTTATAGTATTTATAATATATTTTTAACAGCATCGTTTTTTATTGAACTTTCTTAATTAATATAGATCAACTAGTCCTTCGTACATTCGAGGATTGCATTAACGCAGAACATTACAGAATCACATACACACATACAACATAAACATTTTCTACATCCAGGCGAATCGTAGTCGCGAGTGTCATAACAACAATCAGTGTCTTCGTCATAATCAAGATATCTTAAATCGTTTTTTGTACCCTCCGCGGGTTGGCCGTTTGTCTGAGTAGCATTCTGATCAGGTGCTTGCGCCGTTAATGAATTTGGTTGATAAGTTATAGGTTGCGGTTGTTGCATGTTTGGGTAACCAGCTTGATTTGGCTGTGGCATACCAGCTGGTGCTAACGGTGGAGCTGATGGTCCGGCTTCCGTAGCAGCCAAGTTTGGATAAATAGGTGCGTTTGACGCTATGGATGGAAATTTAACAAATTACTATAGGAATAAATAAATTTGGTTTTGTGAAAATTGTGATAAATTAAAAAGTGGTGATTTTATATAGTATTTTAAACATTTTAAAATATTTCTAATTAATAATTATCAAATGATAATTAAAAATATTTCTATGTGTTGAAAACAAATTTTCTATTGACAAACAAACATTTTAATACTGTTAAAAATGTGGATGAAATAGGACACTTACAGCGTATAAGTATAAGCTCTAATAAGAGATTTCGGTAGAATTGATTAAAAAAAAAAAAAAAAAAACCGGCACTCGGTTTATTCAACTATAAAATTTTACTAAAATCATATTTTAAAAAATTAACTTACACGAAGAGATAAATTACACAAAGTTAATGTCTTTTAAAATAAGCTCACTAAAATTTTTTTGCTGAATGAAATTTGATACTTAATGAGTGTCTTGTTTCGTCCAAATTTTTAATAGTGTGAAAATACTTGTTACTTAATACAAAATTTGTTAAACAAAAATTCTGTACTTATAATACTACAACATCTACATTTTACTCTTGATTTACACAAAACACAAAATTTTTAATTAAATACTATAAACTATAAATTCCAAGTCACGTTTAACTTACACACAGTTCATTCATAATTTATGCATTAGAATAAAAACAACGATAAAAAAAAAAGAGATAAAAACTCACTCGACATAATCGCGATGTACACGAGCCAACGTTCTTTTTCAGAATGATCGGCGGTCCCGGAACAACAAAGGCCTAAAGCTGAATAGCCTTCGTTTTTGGTGGCCTCGCCGGGGCGGTAGCCAAGGCCAGTCTTCTATGCTCCCACAGGTGTACTCCTCTTCCTATCTCCAAAAATATAACAGCGGCACGTGTACCGCTAAACCGACTCCTTACAGCAATAATAAAGCACCATAGTCGTAACCAACTGGGCGGACCATTTACGCGAACTTTTTCAGCACTTTAAAAACTGATGAGCTTTGAGAGAAGAGAGAAGTTTGGAACTCGAGGCGCGTGCTATAGGCGCGACTTTCTCGTTGGAGTGTAGATAGTATACTGGCCCAGTTCTCTGATCTTGAAATATTATATATAGATACCCAGGGAAAACCGACGCACATGTAACATCTGCTATGGAGTTCGTATGTACTAAGCGTTCGTTTAGTAATGTTTCCGGTTTTGGCTTTTTTTTTGTAATGGAAATGAAGTTTTTGAAGCGAGTTTCGAGTCTTGGATAATTCTAATTTTCACGGACTTAAAAAACGATTTAAAAAAGTATATAAAAAAATAGTAGGCTGTTTGTTCATATTTTAAGTAATCACGTTGTGATACACGTGGTCATGTAAATATAAAAATAGATAAATCAAATTTAATGAAAAACATAGTAGAGGCTTAGACAAAATTGTACATTCTCTATTCTTGTTTTTTAAAAATTAAAATTTTTAATACGTAATAATAATATAATATATTCCAAGATAATCTCATAAATTTAATCGAAATCCTATCTGGTACAATATTTGTATTTTTTACTCTAAGAATTCTATGCGTAAAATTGAATTATATCCCTGTAAAACAGAAAAATTGTCTCATACTTTAGAATATTATGATGAGTAATTTTGTTTTTTCACTTTTGCTTCTTTTATATACAAGCATTTACATATATTACTCATTGATAAGGTTTCTAAATTGACTAACTATAGCGTATAGTAACAGTGAATAATTATTTATTCAGAGCATTAGAAAAGTTTTACTCTATTGTAAAAAAGAATGACGAGTTTTTCAATAAAGCCGTTGATCGTGCTATTTTTTAACTGCAGATAACGCTTTTAAATTTCAATATAGAAAGCTTTAATCAAAGCTTACTTTTTTCATACCGTTTAATACAAAAAGCATTATGTAATTCATTGCTATTATATAATAATACCGTATTTCGAGTTGATCATTTTACTTATTCAAGAAAGAAAGGGTTTTCAATATTTTATTCAAAAAGTACTATGTAAAAATTTTAGATCAAAAAACTGCATTGTAAAGCTTGGATTACAAAAGAAACTTTTAGAAAAATAACACTGTAACTCCAAATTTTTATAAAATTTTTATTAGATTTCAGGATTACAACTTGTAATTTACAAGTATAAATTTTAATAAAGAAAACTGGTGTTTTCAAAAAGCACCTAATGCATCTAAAAATATAGAATATATTTTCTTTTATTAAAGTAAATCTTTAATCGGATTGACGTGTATGCATCTTTCCGAATCAGAAGTCTTTCTTCTGATTCACTTTCTTCTGATTTTCAATTAATTGTCAGAAAGAGCGGGAAAAACCAGTATGCAAGGTGAAGTAGCTGTTCATTAGATCGGTCAGGTAAGATTCGAAAAATAATCGACTCGTATTTTTTCTTTTTTCAATTTTATGTTTATTAATGAAGATACAGTCACTTGAAAAGTGCAATGATGTCACCAGTTCACCGTATATAGATAACTACAGTTGTAACGTCATGAGTTCAGTAAAATTGAACTTATTGTATGTGTTAATAAGTGTTAAATTGGAAAAAATACGTATCGATTATTGTTTGATATTCCATTTGATGAAGTTAATGAAATATGATTTTATTTTTCATGCAAATACCCGATTCTGCATGCTCGGAAGTTTAAGCATTTGGAGTAATGCAAATAATATAATAGACCGAAGTTACTATGAAAAGTTTTTTTCATTCGGTTTATATATTAATAAAATTTAAATAAATTAATATTCCTATTTCATAGATATAAAATTTTTGATAGTATAGCTAACTCTAGTAATAAATACTAAATGCATATATTATTTATTTATATATTTATATTTTTTAATAAATAATAATTTACTTGTTCGAATTTTCTCAAGATCTGGTACTTATCGTTTTTACATTAGGTGTTTATATGTAAAACAAAACTATAACTATACATTTATAAAAATAATAAATTAGTTTAACAGTTGTCTTAACTTGTCTTTTTAAGTTTCGTTTCTATTTTTAAAGCAAATGATTTTTCTTGAATTTTGGACTCTAATTTAAAATCTAGTAATTTTTTTTGAATTTTTAGTTTTATTTTAAATTGTTCTTTTTAAGTCATTTTTTCAAGTACTTTTTCCAAATCACAGGATTTTTATTTATACCCTATTAAAATTTGACATTCGTTTTAACTCACATCATGTAACCAACAGCATATTTTTGTATAAAATTTTTATCATTGAACTACATTGTGATCGAATAACTAAAATCATAGATGACAATACAAAGGTGTATGGTAATTTTGTAATTATAGATAAAAAAAACACAAAATAAAGTACGACGATCAATTACACTTTATTTTCAATTTATACAGTATACGTATTTTTTTTTACATATCGATGGTTCCGAGCTGCTTTATCTCCTATCACTTAAACTTTCAAACATAGCAGGGTAACTGAAAGTATCCCACGCATACTGTAACTTCCACCCCCCGCGTAGAGTACCGCATATGTCGCGCCGAATGAATCAGGTCTGATGCTGACATATCGTCGCTCCTAGCGAAGACTAGCACATTTTATTTCTCACCGCGAAGACTAATACTCTTCGCAAACTCCCGCGAAAACTAAGACTTTTCAGAGCTTGCCGCGAAGACTAGCAAATTCTGATGTTTTGCCGCGAAAACTAGCACTTTCCGCCCTTTTATTATTAATATTTATTAATTTATCGTGAATAGTCACTAATTAAATGGTGAATTTTCACTAGTTGTTAGTGAGAATTCCACTGAATAGTACTTACTGTAGCATTTTGCACTATTTCAAATCTACAGAGTAAGTATTACTTTCCGTGGCAGGATGGCGAAT
>UELX01003393.1:0-23750 GCA_900480035.1 Eupelmus urozonus | reverse complement strand
TAGTACACCTCACAGAGTTTTGAGTCAAAGCTTTCCTTAGTTCGCGGCGATCAATAAATTCATTTTTATAAACTTAATATACTAGCGAACAATAAAGTCATTTCTTGAATAAAATTACTAATAATTTGATATCTTAGGAATATAAATGTGAAAATCCATTCAACACAGATGTAGACTTTGAGTTACTACCGCTTCGTCAAAAAGTAGAAATACTAAGGGCTCTTTGTGACTTTCGACTTGATGCCAAAGACGTTGTAAGTACTAATATTAACAATTTAATTTAATAAAAAATATTATAAGAGTGATAATTTTATGTATGATTAATAATACTTAGACAAAAATGATGTATATATTTTATTTCTATAATGCTTTACACAGCACAACATGTTTTTATTTGCTTAATTATATTTGAAAGTTTTTAAAAATATTAATTCAATTAATGTTTAGTTTGTATTGTATTTATTTTATAAATGGAAATCTTATTTTTAAATGAAAATTGTAATTTTTGGCTTTTTAGAAATTTTAAACTAATCACAAACTTAAAACTTTCATTTTAGGAGGAGTCACTAAGCGACTTAGACTCTGATAGTCTACGAGTTGAACCCTTAGGTCATGACCGTAAGAATTCTGCCTATTGGTACTTTTACGGAACTCGACTGTACAGGGAGGACTACGTCGATACTTCAGATACTGTTTCCCAGACACAAAAAGGTAGATCAAAAGATAAAAGACGTAAAAGGCGTCGGAGTAGATTGGCAAAGGAGGAAGAGGAGGAAGAGAAGGAGGAAGACTGTTTAGTTTATGGAAACGAAGATAAAGAGAGAGAAAGTATTTGGCAAGTAGTGTGCTTTACTCTACAGGATTGGAGCCGTTTAGTTGAAAAATTCAAAGATTCTGTGAGTAAATATATTTTTTAAACATTTTTTCAATAATTTTTTAATTTAGACTTCAAGGAACTTATGCATTATTAAACTTTTATTCTTAATGGTAGTTTAAAAAGATGTCTGAAAGATTCTTTTATTCCAAAGTCTATAAAAACTACTACCTCCATATTTAAATTAATCTATCATCTAATACTTAAAAAGAAATTAAAAAAAAATTTTATATTAAAAGGTTTAACTTTTATACACCTGAGTTATTTTTAGCTGCAATTGAAAAAATTTTTTTCTACAAAAACATAAACTGATAAAATATTTGATCTTTATATAATTTTTTATTGTTTATGTTGTATTTGCTCAAATCATTCAATAATTTATAAATTATTATTTAGTATTTAAAAGCTACCTACATGGGAATGTTCATATAAATTGTAATTTACATTAAATTTTAAAAGCAAAAAGCATAGTATTAAAAATTTTATGTTTAAAGCTAATAATTTTTATTTGGTTAATAATCCACCCTAAAATTAATTAAATATTTGTGTAAAAAATTTTAAATTAGACTATTCATTTGAAATCACCTTATTACATTTTATTGAAATACAATTTTTTAATCAATACAAGTAATTTTTTATAATTAAGTACTGATGGTTTTGTTTCAATCTAAAAAGTATTTATAAAGTATAGATTCGAATTTTTAAAGTTAAAAGAATAAGAACGTTTTAAAATTAAAAGAAATCGTATCCTTAAAAGATTTTAGCATTCGTAATTTATAATAAAAAAGAAAATACTTTTAAATAAAACAATCGATCTGTATCAAAATTTAAAAAAAATTTACACAAGTTCAATAGTAATAATAATTATTATTGATTTTTTTAGGAATACGCAACTGAACGTAAGCTTTATAGAACACTTTCTGAAGATTTTATGCCTGAGATCCCTAAGTTGTTTGATCTAAAAGAAAAACAACAAAGACGTAAAATTTTGCAGCGCAGTAGCGTTCGAACCGTCCAAAGTCACGATAGTGAAGAGATCGACGAAACCACCATGGTTAAGAGCAAGATCAAAACGAAGACGAACAAAGGAGCAAAGAAAAATGCAAGCCAAACATCCAAAAATGCTAAAGTTGAGGAGGAAGTTGCACCCCCACCAGTGCAGAAAAAGGGACGGCAGACCAATAATTCATTGGCTTCTGCCGTGGGGCCGGTCGTCATCGATACCCGTGACGAGGTGATAAATGTTGAAAGCAAAAAGGGAGCTGGAAAGCACGGGGGAAGTATTTCCTCTGGGTATGGCTATGGATACAATTTTGGCATAGAAGAGGAGGAACAGCAGGTTGGAATGCACAAAGTGCTTAAAATTTTAAAAGACCACGAGGACGCGTGGCCTTTTACGGATCCAGTGGACGAGCAATATGCACCAAGGTAATTTACACTCATATTCATATAATAGATTCATAATTTTAAATTAATTCTTTCAAGAGCAGGTAAGTTTTTCTTGAAAATCGATATCTTTTTAGAGGTATTATTTATGGTTTGTAAATAACTAACAAATCCGTTGGAGAATTCGAGTTATCTGCTGTCTCCTAAAAAAGTCAGATCAGTCAGGAAAATCACGATTGATATTATTGATCGATATTTTTGAAAATTCGTGAATACATTCTGGTCTACTAAAGATTGATTTATCACATTTCATTTCATTTTTTTTTTTTTTTTTTTTTTATGATCGTGGTTAGATTTCTGATTAAAACTGTTAATCTCCTAATTAAAAATAAAAAAAAGTAGATCGTAATCCAAACAAGCGTTAACATAATAAGCAAACATCGTAAAAACTTCGTAAAATCTAATTTTAATTCTAATCTAATAATTTTAATTTAAAATAATAAAAATTATTAATTTTGTAACTAATGTATTTTATTTATATAGATATTACAGTGTTGTTCGCCGTCCAATGGATCTTAGTACAATGGAAGATAAACTGGAAGAAGGTTCTTATAAGACTGTAAGTCAATTCAAGCGTGACTTTCGACTTATTATTGACAATTGTAAGCAGTACAATGGTTCAGATAATGGTAAGTTTATTAACTGTTAACGATGATTTACTGTTTCATTTTTTTGAAATTCACTTAATAATCATGGTGTTTGTTTTTGTAGAATATACCGAAATGGCAATGAACCTTAAAGAAGTATTTGATCGGGCAGTCGATCGATACTTAGAATCTGAACAATCAAGTGATGAATCGGTATCTGGTGGTTCTGATGCTGGTGTTAATTCTTCAAATTACAAAAATAAAACTTCTTCACCATCTGCTGTTCGACATAGCCAGCGACATAAACATTCGCGTAAATTAAATAAAAAATCAAAATTGAGTAGCAAAGTAAGTAAAAAAAAGACAAGGCAAGGAACCTGTGAAGATTCTGCAAAAGAGGAAAGTGAAACAGAAACAAAAGTGGTAAAAGTTAAAGATAAAAAAGGTAAAAAGAAGTCAAAAAAGTGTAAGAGTGAAGTGAAAGAAGAAAATGACGAGGAGCAAGAAAACGAAGGTGCAATAAGTGACACAAATGTGATAAAATCAAAAAAGAAAAAATCGGCTGATGCTGATCGGACAGTTTCAAAAAATAAAAAGATATCTGTTAAGGAAGAGATTGAAGAAGAACCTGTTAAATCAAGTAAAAAGGTTAAAAAAGAAGTTAAGCAAGATAAAGGATCCCGTTCTTCAAAAGAGTCGAAAGAGAATAGAAAAAGAAAAGATGATTTTGAAGAAGACTGTGATTCGATCAGTATTCCGAAAAGTAAAAGTAGAAAAATTGAAAAGAAAGAAAGTAAAGAATTAGATGTTTTGATTGATAGGGTAAGAAAAAGCAAAGTTAAAAAAGAATCTCAAGATAAGTCACTCGAAGAGGATGAGAAACTGTCCTCACCAGTTGCAAAGGGTAAGAAAAATCGCAAGATAAGTAAAGAAAAATCAGAATCACCCACTAAACATAGCGATAAGGAAAAGGAGAAAAAATCTAAGAAAAAGAGTGATGAACTACTAAAGAATGGTGAATTGAAAACTGAAAGTGACGTTAAAAATGTTGAATCCACAACAAATACTAGTAAATCACCTGCGAAAAAATTCGAATCTTTAGTTACGAAAAAAGATATCGAGTCCCTTGATAGTCTGAAAGATAGAATAAGCGAAAGGCGACGAGAAGAAAAACTAAAGTTGGAAATAGAAAAGAAAAAGAAACAGTCTTTAAAAACTGACGGAACTTCTAAAAAAGTGCCTTCTAACGGTAGTACTTATCATCATGATGTTGATAAATTAGGTGGTAAAAAATTAAAGTCAAAAAAATTAAATAATGACGAAAAGAGTAGCGAGAGCAAGAGTCAAAATCAAGATGAGAGCGAGCCAAAGAAAATCAAAACCTCCTATAGCAAGCATACCAAAGGATCCGGAAGAGGAGATCCGGCGATTCAAGCATTGAATCAGGCTACAGAACAGACCCTTAATGTAAGTTAAGATTATTTATATTTTTTTTAAATTAAATTCATATGTTTAGAAAAAGTAAATTCATTTACACATATTTTCATACTTTGATCAAGCTTATAAAGTTTAGATAATATAAATATATAAGATCCTTTTTATCACATTATTTTATAAAAACTATGAGTGTGTATATATATATACAAAAAAGAACAAATATTTCGGACCTTTGGTACATGTGCATTAGATACACAGGTTTCTGATGACAATTGCAAATACATTTTAATAAAAGCTTGGCATACAGAGGGAATTCTTTAAATTAAATACACATACTTAAATGTTTTAAAATTAAATTTTTTTAAACTGTTAGGGTAACTTACGAATTGAATGTTTGACACGAACATACGCCAGTGTAATGAACTCTTCACAATCTATTTTATTTATTTTATTAAAAGTTACTTTAAACGATTAAAATTTATCTTTACTTCATTAAATAACTATGTTTATTAAACTTTTTAGTGAATGAAAAATCTAAGCACCTTTCGCGCAAAAATTTCGCTTAAATTTCATGTACGGCTTTAAGCTGATGTTGTCTCGCTTTGCCTAGGGTAGTAAACATTTTTTTTTAATCTTTTCTTTTTTTCATACTTTGAACAATGACAAATTTGCACAGTTAAGGTTTCTTCATGAGGTTAGAAACCTTATGTTTCGTGTACTACATTCTTTTTTTTTTTTTAAAAATCGTTTGTAAATATTTGTATTAATAAAGAATTTTAAAAAACGTATTTATTTGATTATTTCTGTTCAATTAAATTAATTCAGTTTTTTTCATTTTTTACAACTAAAAATGTTTAAGTTTTTTATTATTAAAATTATGGTACCTATTGGATATAGAAAAAAATTTTTTTAAAAGATCATAAAATAGGTAAGCTTGAATTAAAATAAGACTTATTAATATAGTTTAAATTTAAATAATTTTTACGTACACAAAAAATACGTTGTAAATTTTAAATTGACCAATAATCGAATATTAATCAGAGAAAAAATTTATTACTTCGTAAATCTTCCTTTAATCTATCCTTTAACCTCATTAATTCTCTGGATAGAAAGCGCACACTTCTTTGCAATCTTTAATTGATTTATTGTTTTAGGAAAAAATAATTACATTTATTATTAAAGCGGTTAATTTCTCTATATTACTGATAGAATTTAAAATAGGAACAGTACTTTCAAAATTGCTCGCACGATTAGTTCGAGTTCTAAATATTTATGTTTAGTTTCTTCATGTATATATTATATTACACTAATCTCGTCATATTTACAAATTATACTGGTTTTCTTGTATATAAAGTAAATATTCGTTTTACGAATTCTGAGCTCAAATCGTCTAAGATTTATCATTGCTTCTTACTTTACTCATAATTGATTCATTTAATTATAAAAATTATCTCATAAATAAATGTAAATATGAAAAATAAAAGGAAACTCAGTATATTTAAACCAAAAAATAAAATTCGCAAGAAGGTAAGATGTATTAATTCTAGATAAAAATTAATTTATTGCTTATTAAGATTCTTTTATTAAAAAAAAGTAAAATAATTTTGTGATTAATCGTAATTTAAATATTGACTTAATACTTTTTCGCAGAAAAAATTATCAAAATTGAAACGAACCTACTTTAACAAATCAATCGATTTTTATATAACAACTCATTTTTACAGGATATCAACAAATGGCTGGATGACGCGCCGCGGCTATCAGAGTTTTCATCAGGTAGCGACTCGCCTGTCTTCCATGCCTCGACGAGCGATTCGTCGCGACCCAGTGGTCAGCCGAACAAGCAGCAGCAACCTGGAGTTGGAGCGTCAGTGGGCGCAACAGCGGACGGCGCGGCGCGTAAGCGACCAAGTTCGATAAAGTTGTTTGGACCGCACGCACCGCAGGTCAGACCAAAGAAAGTTCAGCGAACCATTGATCGATTACAGCCCGGTAAAAGTAAAGGTAACCTGTTGTCGAAGAAGCCGCCGTCGAACGAGAGCGCGCCAACTAGTAGCGACACGACCGCCGACCGTCAGTCGGTTGCCCATGACGCAGACCAGCCTAGTCGCGAAAAGGATGACGAAGCTCAGCCAAAGCTCAGTCTCGGTACGGTTCTTAAGAATGTCGACTCAATTTGCAAGAGTCTTGTATCATCGCCGAATCCAAACCTCTCTAATGAAGACGATGACGAAGAAATCGGCAGCAAACCCGCAACACCGCTGGGTAACTTGAATGACGAACAGCCATCAGTGAGCAAGAAAATCGCCAGCACTAGCGCCTCCAAGGAAGAGAAAAGCGAAAAACGCACCGAAAGCGAAGAAACCCAAAAGCCCAAATCTGCAACACCTAACTTAAGCGCTTGGTTCAAAGCATTCGGAGCTCCAAAATCAAAAAAGAAGGAGGAGGAAGAGGAGGTGGCTGCTGCGGCAGTAGCCAAGAAAGAAGAAGTTGCAGAAACTAATGTTTTGGGCATTGGTAACCGTCAGAGGCGAATGAGTACAGGCGGTAGCAGCGTCAGCGAGTCCGTCTCTTCGTTCTCGCAAGAATCCCCACCCAGTAGGACAGGCCGCTCACCTTCTCAAAGTCAACAGCCTACATCGGTTCTACCTTCGCCCGCTGCGATCGAGCCGCAGATTCGAGGAGCAGGCTTTTACCAGGATGCTCTGTCAACGGGTAGCAGTCCATACAATAGCCCATACTATACAACACCACCACGGTACAGTGCTCAGCTGCCTCCAACGCCTTCACCTCAGCATCATCCGCTTTCACCGGCTTATCCATCGTCCGCTGCGTTTGATCAAGCTACGCCAGCCCCACCAACTATGTACTCGTCACATCAGTCCTTCCAGAAACCCTCACCGCAGGCCCAATCTCCTACCTTCTCACAGCAATCGCCCCAAAGTTGCTTTCCTCAAAACTCGCCGCAAAGTGAACCACAACAGCAGCCACAGCAGCAGCAACAGCAACCGTATAATCCGCCGGCAATTGCAGCTGGGCAAAATCAGTCACCAGTATATCCGCAACAGGTATAATTGTATTATATTAATTGTAAAATTTTATCTCGATTTATTATCGGTTATAATCACTACGTCTTGATGATAATAACTTTATATGATTTTAATGGTTCTCATTATTATTATAATTTTAATTTAATTTTAGTTATTTTTATTTAATTTTTATGAGCATTTTATATCTTCATAAAATATATCATTATACTAATATCGTTAAGTAATAGATATCAGCCACACAAAAGTTCTATAAATAATAGATATTTATATAGCCCTGCATGGTATAAATCCAAACTTCCGTCATGCCTACTCGTACTATAACTTGTCAATTATACCATTATTTTACTGCATGATGCAAGGATAACTTATGGCATGTATAAGCGTGACATTGGATTTATGTCAGACAGCGCTGTAGAATATTGTACGACACTTATGTCACAAGTTGTACTTTACAACATGACCTTTAGCGTTGCGAAGGCGCTAATATACACCATGCTGTAAAGTACTACTTATGCCACTTGTTTTATAATTTACTATTAGTGCAGATTAGAAGTGCTGATTAAAATAAAGTTATTGTATTTTTCAATCAACAGTCACCGCAGTCATTGCAATCGTCTCCGTATCCGCAGCCGTCACCCCAGCCCGCCAATTACTCGCAACCATCCCCCCAGACGCAGCCAACGACTCCAGGATATTCACAGCCGTCACCCCAGACACCAGCGAGTAACTATTCGCAACCTTCGCCCTCACAGAATGCATCTCTAAATTTCTCGCAGCCGTCACCTCAACAACAACATTCACCGTACTCACAGTCATCGCCTCAACCACCACCAAGCTATTCGCAGACTTCGCCTCAGTCACAGCACTCTCCTTACTCACAGCCATCGCCTCAGCAGCCAAACTTTTCGCAAGTTTCGCCGAGGCCGCCTTCATCGACGTATTCCCAGCCATCGCCCCAACCGCCTGGTTACTCGGCATCGACACCTAGTCCGTATTCTCAACCAGATTTGGGTAAGTTTTTAATTGTTACTTTTAGCTTTGTATAAATTCTTTTTAATAAATTGAAAAATAATAAATAAAGAAGTTTTTCTCATCATCTAAATAAAAAAATTGATTTGTATTAATGATTTGTCTTGTTTATAAATCATATTTGAAATTAAAATTTTCATTACCATATTTCTCATTTGCAGTAATAGCACAGCCATCGCCTCGAGGTTACTCACAAACTTCACCACAACAGCCACCACCCAGTTACTCCCAGCCATCTCCACAAACTCCGTCACCGTACTCAGCACAACCATCACCGCAGCAGCAGCCGCCTACGTATTCACAGCCGTCGCCGCAGACTCCGCCAAGTGCTTATTCGCAGCCATCACCCCAACAGCCTCGGTCGTATTCGCATCCTTCGCCGCAGCAAGCATCACAGCAGACACATAGTAATGTGCAACAGCAGCAACAAATTACGAACTATTCCCAGCCTTCTCCTCAACAACAGCAAAGTCAACAGCAGGCACAGCAACAGGCTCAAGTAACTTCTGCGTTTACTAAAAATTCCGAAGAGTACTCGCAGAATTTGTCGTCGACATTGTACACACAGTCTGTTAAGTCTACGTACCTGCAATCGTCAACTGCTTCAACGCCTATCGCTAAACCTGCGGCAACGAAAGAAAAACAGCTACAGCAGCAGCAGCAGCAGCAGCAGCAAAGCGCTGAACAGCACCTAGCTGCTCTCAATCAGCAGGTGTATCAATCTGCCACCGGTACACAATATCCACCGACTTATCCGGGTAGTGTGTTTCCAGGCAGTGATAGACTTGGCAATCAACTAAACAATGAATCTACAGGACGATCTTCGGCAACAAGATTAACAAATCATGAAACGCAGTTGCAACTTGCTCAACAAAGACAAGTAGGTTTACTTTTTCTTCTAAAAATAATTTTTACTTATTGAAGATTTTTTACAAGTCTATAAATATATTTATGGTATTCGTTATGAACATTACATTTAATTTTTATTTCGAATATTTTAGAAACAAAAAATATTAATTATTATATAAATTTTCATAGCTGTGTTCAAATTAGCAAATAAAATTTGTTCAAATCATGCCATTACGATTGTACTTGGACTCATAAATATCTCATCTTTTTTTTTAATTATAATACATATTTTTAAATGTCGCACAGTTTGAGAAGCTTTTTTAAAAGTTTAATAAATTTAAGTTTCAAATAATTCATTTTCATTTTATTTACGCAGAAATCGCGTATTCATTTGCAGGTTCCACAAAGCCAGGAGCCGCAATCGCAATTATTGAGCTTCCAACAGAACCTTGCTACTCATGAGTCTCTTTACTCGAGCGGTTTCCAGACAACTCCTTACCCTATGCCAAACGCCGCCTGTCGACCTACTTATCCGGGTTACTATGATACGAGTAACAAGAGTACTACTGGTGCACCAAGTCCAGCTCCAGTCAAGAAGCGCATGTACAATGAGCCTTCGACAGCTGCAGACGCCTCGGCGCAGCGAACCGGTAGTCAAGAACAGTTTGGATTTGATTCTCTCATGGCCCTCGCGCACTCGCAGTCAGATGTATCAGTACCTAACCAATTTGATAGCACTTTTGCCAGTAGCCTTGCCGATTCAGTTGCCTCGAATCCGGCCTACGCAAGACTGCAACTTGGTTTGGTCCCCCGCACAGCTAAGGAAACGCAACAGCTACTTTCAATTCCAAGGCCCACTGGCAAAAACGATCCATTAGCTGCCTATGCTAGAACTTCTACGCCCAGCCAGTCGGAACTAGATCTCAATTTGCTACAGAGCCTCCAGAATGCTGCTGCCAAAGGATCCGGTATGTTGTCTATGACGAGACGGATGCCAGAGCAGCCAGCGCCCGCTCAACCTGCTCCTACGACCAAATCTAAAAAGAGTAAGAAGAGGAAACAACAACAGCAGCAGCAGCAGCAACAACAACAGCAACAGCAGTTGAACGTGGACCAACAGACCGGCATTCCGGGCTTCCCTCAATATAGTGGCGCAGGCGCTGATCCCATGGGACTCAAACAAGCGGGAGTTGGGGCTAGCGCCTTTAACTTTGCCGCTTCGGCCGGCGCCGCTAACAGTTCGCCCTTCTATGATAAAGAGGCTTCCGCTTCTGCAGCAGCGGCTGCGTACGCCTTCCTCGATGACTTCCGCAATCCCAATCTGCAGGGCTACTACAGCATGGCTTTGCGTCAACAGCAGCAACAACAGCAACAACAAGCCCAGCAACAACAGCAGCAACAGCAAGCTCAACAGCAAGTTCCTCCCGTGACCGACGCAGCTCAACAAGCCAACAAATTGACTAATCAAACGGCTGCAGCTGCAGCTGCGGCAAGAAATTATTCGGGTCACCCATTCCTTCATTCTGCCCAGAGGCCGTCGCCCTATGCACCGCCAGTACCAGCGTACGTTTCGCCTCATGGCGCCAACTTAGGCGTGGACCCTGCGGCTTATCACCAGTATTTGCACTCGCTTTATGCACTGCAACCGCCGCCCCATAACAGGCCCACCTGGCTTTAGCCGACATCGAGACTGGCATAGTAGCGATGTCGCGAAGAGAGCACATCGGCCGTCCCCGGTAGAATAGAAGAGTTGTTTCCGTGCAATGCCAGATCGTCAACGTACTAATGACACATTGCTACACGGATTTGATCAACGTTTTTCTGTGTCTCATTTTATCAATCGGATATCCATTTTTACTTTTGTTTTTAACATAATGATATGTTTAATTTTATTTTACGTTCTTCTATTTCATTGCACCAGATGTAAAAAGTGAAAATAAGGAAGAAGATTTCCTTCGTCACTGCCGGATCGTAGTATCGCTGGATTGCTAACAATATTGTTTACGCACGGAAACTCCTCGATCTTTGGATACAGTATTGCATTTTAGTTTTTATAATCTTTTTGGTTATCCGTTTCTTTTTTCTTCTATAATATTATAACTAAACTCACTATTTAAACGGAGAAGCATCGAGTTAAGCTCTCTAGAAAGTTTGCATTATTTTGCACGATTTAAAAAAGCGCATCCATCTCACGTATATTTACATTCATTAATTGACACATGACATAACGCGAAAATAAGCGCTTAGCGCTCTCACTTTTTTAAAGCGGACTAAGCGAAAATGCGTATTCGATACCGAAGTTTTATACATTTTGTCAACAACACTAGTTTTTAACTTAAGTGATGTAGTGATATGTAAATAAAATCCGATAATATTCGATGGGAAGTCAGATGTTTCAAGATACAACGTACTTTGTCACACTGTATCGAGTATTGCTGTCATCAATGGACAAAGCAGTCACTATATCACGCGATTCCAGAGTTTAAACTCTTGTAAATCCTTAGAAACAATTTATCATATTGTCCATTGAGATAGCTAAACAGGCTAGGAAAATAAAGAAAAAGTCTTTGTGTACGGAATCGCACTGTCGATTTCATGCCAGACTATGCACTTTTAAGGCATCTTACACTGTAAGGTAGGATCCCCTTTTTGTACATAAGATACATATCTGGACAATTGTAATTTGGTGTAAAAAATAGAGATTCGCGAAGTTAAGGTCGATATATGGTGAAAAAGAGAAATTTTATTAAAGAGTAAATACGTTAAAAGCGAAATTAAGCGAAACTTATAAATTGCCCCACCTATATGAACCTAAAGCGAAAAATAAATATATATATCTATATATATCTGCATATATATGCGTGTGTACGTATATATGTATGTATATATAGATATAGATATAGATATATATATATTAAGATCTATAAATATATGAATATATGTATATTGTAAATGTGTAACGAAGACAGAAATTAAAACGCGGTTTGTTACAAAAAAAAAACTTGTATTTATTATTATTTATACCCAAAAAAACTTCTTTTTAAACCATTAAATCCGTAATCCAAATCCGATCCTATTCATTCTGTATTCTGTACTTGCCATCAAGGCGCTGCCGCGCCTTTTAATAGATGTCACTAGTAACAAAAAACTTTGCGCGCCTTTTTCTATGTCACCATCTACCAGTTCGCGCCTGCGAACGAGCGGATACGCTTTGTTGGTACTGTCGTTTATAGATGTTGGTTTTTCATTTATTTTCAGAATAAACAAATTGTTGTCAAAATGGTTTTAAGCGATTACGAAGAGACTTTAAAATCTTTTATCCATGATGATGATAAATTGGTAAATTTAACTACTAATTTTAGATATTTTATACTTTAACCTTACTTTTCAACTATTAATTATTTAATTGCATTTTCTTTTTATATACCTTTGACATTCACAGCAAATGAATTCAATAACAATATTTTGAATTTATCAATACAAAAATTATTTTTTATTTTTTAGGTGACATACAAATGGCTAAGTAAAGAATTAGAAGTGCATGTCAATCTTGCAAAAGACATTTTAAAAGAGTACTGGGAAAAAAATAAAAATGAAGAGGACATTGTTGCTACGTATTTATTAATAGGTCAATTACAAGATAGATCAATTCGTGTTGAAGTAGTAAAAGAATCAAATTTAAATGCTGCAAAAAATAAATTTGTAAAAATTGATTGTGAACATTTATATAGTCTACAGAAGTGTTTACAAGATATAGAACTGTTAACATTTGCTGGAGATGGTGATCTTCGTTTTAGTGCTATAAAATGCAATGAAGATTACATAAGGAATGATGAAGAAGTTGAAGGTTTACGATATGTTGGAAACATTAGGAAAGAAGAGATTAAGTCTACTGGATCAACTAAACCTATTAATAAAGTACCAGAAAAACAGGAACCTAAACCCAAAGAGTCTTTATCGAAAGAGAAATCTAAAACTACAGTAAGTAAGAAAAATGATTCCAAAAGCAAACAAAAGATGGAAGAAAAAGAAAAGGATGTAGATTCCAAGTTAGAAGATAAACCTGAAGTTCTGGATAAAAAAGTTTCTCCCACAACCAAAAAAGAAGTTTCAGAAAAGAAAGTTTCTCCTACTGCTAAATCAAATAATTCGAAAACTAACAACAAAGTGACAAAAAAACCAGTTCAATCAAAACAAGCTGGTTTTAACAATTTATTTGGAAAAGTAGCTAATAAACCACCAGTATTAAACAAATCAAAAGGTGATGCTGATGAAAGTCAAACTAGTTCATCAGATAATTCTCAAAAAAATGAAGTAAAATCAACTGTAAAGAAGGATTTAAAGACTTCTAATGATAAAGAAGATAAAAAGAAAGATGAAGCTAAAGAAAATAAAAAAAGTAAAGACAGTCAAGAAAAAGAAAACAGAAATAAGCAACCCGAAGAAAAATCTCAAACTGTCTCTAAAATTGATAATAAAGTTGATAATAAAGCAAAATCTAAAAATAAAAAAGATGCCCGAGGTACAAAAAGAAATCGAAGTCAAGAAAAAAATTCTTTATCAAAACGTAAAAGGATTGTTATAATGGAATCCAGTGAAGATGAATCAAATAACAGCAACGATGAACAAGAAGAGCCAATGGAAGTTGAAGAAGAGAAACCTAAAATTGTTAAAAAAAGATCTCCATCTCCACCAGCTGAAAAACGAGAAAATGGAAAACGAATGGTACGTAAGACTATTGACAAAACTTTTAAAGATGAAGATGGTTATCTGGTTACAAAAAGAGTTCATGTATATGAAGTTGCTAGCGATAGTGATGAACCTGTGGAAGTTAAAAAGGAGGAACCACCAAAGCCACAAAAAATTCCAGAAGGAAACACAAAGAAAAAACAGGCTACATTAATGAGTTTTTTCAAAAAATCTTGAAAATATATTAAAATAATTTTAATCCCTATGCTAATATTAAAATGTTAAGGGAAAAAATATTAATTGTGTTTACTTCTTTCAAATTTTGAAGTATCAAAATTCTGAAGTACACAGATATTTCTTTTTGAATTTACAACTTCTACCTAATGAGATATACATCCAACTGAAGGCAGGCACATTTATTTCATATTATAGCAGGATTTCTGATAAGACAGGGAGTGTCAGATAGATAAAGAACCAATGAAATTTAGTGGGATTACCTGGATGATGTCACTATCTGATATGTTATCAGTAGTGAGTGAGCTTCTAAAAGTATTCTTACATTCACTATGGAAGCAGTAGTACAGTAAAAGTGTCAAATATGGAAATCCGCAATATATCATTTTGTCTATTAAATTGTTTTTTAATCTTATTATTGTTCCAAAATTCGCAAGCAGATGTATGTCAAAATTGTGTGTGTTCTACAGAAGGTATTTCATCATGTTATATTACTGCTCACATTGAAAAACAAAATGTTAATTTTTATCTAAAATATTTAATTGTTTATTTTTATTTTTTATAAAGTGTCACAACCAAAATTGTGTATATATACATTAAGTATGTTAAAATCTTTGATCTAAAATCAATTTCTTATACATAATAATAACAACGAAAAAAGTTGTACAGCAGTAATTTATTTTTTTTTTTATTTCAAAAATGAAAACTTGTATTATTGTAAAAATGGTTTTACAAATAGCTAAAGCTGTTTAATAAAATAAATGTAAATATTACTTTATACGCAAATAAAAAATATTGATTAATAAAACTTAATTTTTATTTCTAGAAGATACAACAATCTCCATTAATTGTAATAAAGCAAAATTTGCAAGTATTAACGTTTTACTTTTTGGTTTGATTTCTGTGGAATACAATGGAACTATCAGTGCTTTTGATTTATCAGAAAACGGTATTACCTACTTACCTGCAGATATATTTCAAAACTCAAAACGTCTAAAAGTTATAAACTTATCAAATAATCAACTTCAAGAAATTCATGGAAGTGTTTTCAAAAATTTAAACAGTTTAAAAATCATAAATTTGTCTAATAATAAAATCAAAGTTTTTGGTATAACAAATTTACCATCGCTTCGTATTATGGATTTGAGTCATAATATGATTAAAGATTTGGATCTAGAATTTCATAAAGCATATCCACATTTAACTGACTTAAATTTATCTCATAACAATTTAGATGATTCAATAAACAGCTCATTATCTTTACTTAGAGAATTAAAATACTTAGATCTATCCAACAATAACTTTAATTTGTTAGATAGCGAAGATTTTAATTTATTAACACACTTAGTTTCCTTAAATTTAAGTCACAATGTTATCAAGTCATTGTCAAATCAAAAATTTCCAGATAATTTACTTGAATTAAATATTGGTTTTAATTTTCTTACTACATTTCCAAGTAATTTGCCAAAAGTTCAAATTTTAAGAATTGAATACAATCAAATAAATGATTTACAAAATATTACTGACCAACTGACTGAAATAAAGAATTTTAATGTAAGTGGTAATATGTTAAAAGATTTACCAGATCTTAAACTTCCAAATTTAAAAATTCTTGATTTATCGCATAATAATTTTGTGAACATACCTAAAACTTTGAATAAAGAGAATTATCCTGTCTTGGATACTCTAGTATTCAATGAAAATCCAATACAAAATATTGAATTCACTTCATATTTAAATATTAAAACATTAATAATGCGTAAAATGAATAACATAGAAACAATTGATGAAAATTCTTTCAAAAAATTAAATTATTATGAACAAAAGGAAGAAAAGGAAGCTAATTGCTTAAACTTAACTTTGACTGATAATGATAAGTTATATCTTATTAATGAGAAAGCTTTAGAAGGATTAAACTTATGTTTTGTAAGTTTTTAATTATTATTTTAAAACAAAAATTGATTCTTGCCTAAAATTAAACTCATATTTGTTTAATTAATTTGATTTTAGTTGGATTTGAAAAATAATCAATTCAAATATTTTTCTCCAAAACTTTTAAATTCTGGCTTAAAAGCAAAGTTTGGTGTTGATTTAGAAGGTAATCCTTTTCATTGTAATTGCTCATTGCAATGGATGTTAGATGATTTTGTTCCATGGCTGTATTCTGCAAATCCAAATTTGCTTAATAATTTAAGGTATTTAAAATAAATATTACTGTCAATGAAAATTCATTTCTACTTTTTTATATTAAATATTTTATGATCTTGTAGATGCAAATCACCAGAAAATTTACTAGGAAAAAGAATGGTTCATTGGTACAAGTGGAAGGATCAAGTTTTGTGTTATAATACAAGAGAGCTTTCTTCAAGAATGACTGCAGAAACATTAGAAGTATTAAGTAGTAATCCAATTACTTTACACACAAGTAATGGTATGCTTGTAGTTCTTGTGGTAGCTGTTATTATTCTATTGGTATTAGTTACAGTGGGAATTATACTAACAAAGAGAGTAGCATTGAAACGTACCAGAGTTAATCGTAGGTTTTAACATTTTTACAATAATTCATGACACATTAAAGTATTTATATTAGGTTTTTCATGAAAAGTATTATAATGAGAACGATTTTTTATTTTTTTATAATTCTTTTTTTATTGTAAAAAATTCATTCTATTATCTATTCTAGATTGAGTCATTCAGTGACTCAAGCCCAATGTGAAATATACACTAAAAAATATATAAGTAACACTATGTGTAATTTTTAAAATAAAGTCGATTATTAATCGATAAATCTGAGGTACAGTCATATAAACATATTTTAAGTTCTTTAATCGCAACAATTATGTAAAAAATATTTAAGGCATAAAAGTAAATTATATAAGAAAAATATTTGAGAAAATATTTATATTAAAAGTAATTACCTTGCTTGTTGATTTGTTTAAGTGAATGTTAATGTTCAGTCATATAAAAGTGAAGTACAAAATCCATGATCCGAGATTCTTGGAAGAAATTATTCTCCACACAGTTATTATTCTTTTTCCAATTATGCTAACTAAATCACAGTGGTTTTAAATGTGTGTCCATGATATGCACACCCTATATATTATTTGACATTGCGCACTAGTTTACATTCACCTCAAAGAGGATTTTTTACTAAGGTATTAAATTAAGACTTTGGACGTAATCACTGTCTTTTTATAAAACTATTTTGAAACTAGAACGTTATTTACCCTTTTTAAGGACTTTTCATTGTACAATTATGTTTGGTAAATTATGCTAAGAAAAAATATTTGGTTATATACACATTGCATTTGATAAACAATTAATCAATTTTTATTTACATTATTGTTAGTATTAATAAAAATTTGGTCGATTTTATACTGGATTTCAGAATTAATGTCATCACATGAATTAAACTTAAAATTAAAAAATATTTTCAAAAAATCTATAGTAAATTAAAAAAGATTTTATAATACAATTCGTAGTCTAATTCTAATCTTGTTATTTTTTAGAAATATATTCAATTTTTTCTTAGCAAAATTTATTTAAAAGATTGCATTTGTTTGTTTTCATAATTTTCATCTAAAGCTTTTGTAAAAAGTTAAATTAAACCTCATCAATACGCCATGGTTTAGATATAGTTCGTACAGGAGGATTTTTCCTAATTTCATCAAGAAACACAGATATTTGTTGATAATATCCAGATTTGTTCCAAGTTTCATTATGTGTACCATCAACTATTTGAATTTTTCTCTTGAAAGAACTGCCACAAGCTTCAAAAAGTTCATCCATCATTTTAGGTGGAACTAACTTATCTTGCCTCCCAGAAATAAAAAGAGTTGGAACAGACAGGGACCGAACTTTATGCAATGACAAATACTGAAAAGAAGTAAAGTTAATTTTAGAATTTTATTTGTATGTAGAAGATTGTATGTAAAATATTGTAATACCTTATTTTTGTAACAAAATAATGGAAGATATTGCAAAATCTTAGATTTAATTAAAATTGTTGCCATGTCTGGTATACTAGTAAAAGTATTTTCGACAATAAGGCACCAAATTCGTTCAGAAATTTCTTCTTTTATAGAGACATCAATAGCAACAGCTCCACCTATAATAAGTTAAAAATGTATTTTATTGATTTATTGGAATTCTGAATTTCCATAAATTAAAATATATATCTAATAATTTTATTAAAATATTCTAATTATTTAAAATATCAATAATAGTTATTATAAAACAATTATATTTATGGAGAAAAATTTTGTAAAGTTTGTTAATTTATGATTTCTAATATTGGTAATATATTGATTTATATTTATATAAACTTAAATAAAATTCAAAATACTGAATAAAAATATGATTTTCATAAAATATACCTAATGATCGTCCAAAAACAATAATTTCATTTGTATTTATATCATTGCGAGAATGTAGATATTCTATTCCAGCTTTTGCATCCATATAAAGACCCTCTTCCGATGGAGATCCTTGTGAAAGTCCATACCCTCTATATTCTATCATAAGTACATTACAATGAAGATTATTATACAACCCTTTTACATTTTCTAATCTAAAAATAAGTAACATATAGTAAATTAACAAAGTAGTTTTTAATATCCTTATTTTTCTATTAATTTAGATCTGTTATTATTTTACCTGTGACCCATATTTCCTGCGTTGCCATGAAGAAATATTAATGTTGGAGCTTTTTTAATCAAATCTTGAGGTTGAGGAATGAAAAACATATGAAGAGAAGTTCCATCAATTGATTTTGTATAGACACTTTGGTATGGTAAATGAAGTAAGGAAGGAGGAGGAACATAAATTCGAGAGTTAGGAGGCAATCGTGGATAATACAAAAATCGGTCTTCTGTGTTATAAAGCACCCCTAAAAAAGATTAAGATTAAACAAAAAATCTGCATATTTTATTTTAAAATATATATGAAAAATTACTGACCTAGGGTGGCAAAACAAAGTAGGAGAAATGCAAAAATACCACCATACAACCAATACAAAAGGAAGCATAAGAGTAGATATGCTCCGGATAAAGCCCATACTTTCAAGGCAATACCCTGAAGCAATCTCAATGCAGGTCGAACACGTGTTAAACGAAGCCGAAAGGACATCATAGAATGATCCTTTTAGTTTTCCTTAATTAGTTAAAATAGCATGCTTCTTGCTACCTAAGTAAGCTTAAAAATAAAGTCTTGATTCTGTTCATGACACTATGGGCTTCCAGTTTTCCAGAAGACAGAAAAAATAATCAAGTTCTTTGACTTTTGATACTGCTTTGCCCACTTTCTAATGTTGATGACATTGCTAAAATTAACAAATAACCATATAATTAATGAAAATAAAAAGTGCTTAATTTGATACAAGAGATTGCAAAGAGCATTACTCTAAAGTATGGAATTCACATCATGTGATAAACATAAAATATTTTGCAATATGACTTAAATATAAAATTTTAATTAAATTTATGGTAATCTCTGATGAGATAATGCAACAAGATAAATCATATTAAAAGTACAGCTCATTAAAACGAAAATAAATTTTTAAAACGGTAATAAACGTAGATTGTTTACACAAATTAACCTAGTAAAAAGAAGGTTTCAAATGTTGCGATAACAGCAATAGATCTCCAAAGATCTTCAACAGCTACACGAAACACATTTCCCAATCTTGATAAGCATCATTCATCAAGCGACACACTAAACATTATCGACTACGTTTTCTCTAATTTCCCGTTCGAAATCTCCTATCTATATAGGTAGAGATAAGCATATACTCGACTATGGTGAACTTCACTCTATAAGTATACATAATCTCACCTGTTTTCTGCTCAGCGTGTGGGTGCGCGCCGATTCGGAAGACGCAGCAAAAAGAAGCGCCGAAAAACAAGTGTCAGAAAAAAAAAGGAAGAAAAAGTCTCAATAGTCTCGCGACTCGCGGCCTTCGACGTCCCCGGCGATCGACCTTTGCCGCCTATAAGGGGGTCAGATAAAATAATACAACGAGCGCACTGGGGAAAAAAGCGGAGCAAGCATGAGTTTTCGTCTGTCGTTTAAAGGTCCTAGGGCTCTCAGCTGAACAGCTGATTCGTCGAGTCGTCGTTGCAGTCGTCAATGCAAGAGCTCGTCCACGAATTCATTGGCGTGCGCGCGCTCGGGGCTCGTCGATCTACGAGGCCGTGGAAGAGAGCAGGCCCTTCGTCCTGAGCGAGGAATAATGGAGTGTCGCCGAGCGCGAATGGCTTTTCTCTCGCTGCAGAAAGGGAGCTTCGGTGCTTTAGGAGCCATGATAAGTGAGTCCGAGCCTTGATTAGTCAGCCCCTTGCAGGTTAGGATTTGACGAGTGGCTCTCGTCGATTGTGATTTTCTTCTACTTTCGTCAATAGTTCTATATATGGCGCGAGGCCTCACTTACGAATTGTCTAGCTCGTCTTTTCTTTGACGATCGGATTTACTAATTTTTTCGTACTTGAATTTGCAGATTGAGGCTCAAGGCTCATTACACTGACAATGAGAGCTTCGCCGTTTGTATTAACGTTTAAGTTGTAAATTTTAAATACTATTCGGCACAATGGATTATGAGTATACACCTTTTCATAGAGAGAAGGATATCCATAATCGTTGCTGCGGAGGAAAACTTTGGTGCATTAAGGTATGACATTGTAATTGTACTAATTTTTAGTCTCGATTAGAATTTTATTAATTATTGTTAACAATTCTTCATTTACAGGATATATGTGGAATTATTTGTGCTGTCCTAACATGGCTGTTGATAATTTATGCCGAATTTGTTGTTATGGCTGTAATTCTTATCCCAACCATAAATTCATTATATTCTAGTTTGAATATGGCAATATTTCAGACTTTGGCTTTTCTAGCATTTACCTCGCACTTAAGGACAATGTTTACAGATCCGGTATGTATAAATTCAGTTTTATTATATTAATTAAATTTTTAATTGATAGTAGTTTTAATAATAATTTTTATACATTAAAGGGTGCAGTACCAAAAGGAAATGCAACAAAAGAGATGATACAGCAAATGGGATTTAGAGAAGGTCAAGTAATTTTTAAGTGTCCAAAGTGCTGCTCTATTAAGCCTGAAAGAGCTCATCACTGTTCAGTATGCCAAAGGTGTATTAGAAAGATGGATCATCATTGTCCTTGGGTTAATAACTGTGTAGGCGAAAATAATCAAAAATATTTTGTTCTCTTCACTGTAAGGAAACGTGTTTCACATATAAAAGATGTATATACATAGTACATAAAAAATTTTTAAATTTATATTTTACTTTTTTAGTTTTACATTGCTGGAATTTCTCTACAGTCACTGTTTTTGTGCATTCAACAATTTACCACTTGTGTTAGACAAGAGTGGCGAGATTGTACAACTTTCAGTCCACCAGCTACAGTAGTTTTATTATTATTCTTAACATTTGAAGCTCTTCTTTTTGCAATTTTCACTGCAGTTATGTTAGGAACTCAACTACAAGCTATTTGGAATGATGAAACAGTAAGTAGACAGTAATTAAAAATTTCATAATTGTTATTAAAAAAAAAAGCAGAACATAACATAAGTTATTTGTTGAATATTTTAGGGTATAGAACAATTGAAAAAAGAAGAAGCCCGATGGGTTCGTAATAGTCGATGGAAATCTATACAAGCAGTTTTTGGAAGATTCTCTATAGCTTGGTTTTCACCATTTACATCTCCACCAAATGCCAAAACTAAACTTGATTCATATTTATATTCTGTTTAAATCATTTTATAAAATTGTTGAATTCTGGCATTTCACTATGGAGAAGAAAAATAGATAACCCACCAAAGTTCATACATTCGTTACAAAATAGAATGTTGAATGTAAGACTTATGTTTTCCAGCTGTTGATTGATTCTGCAGTTAATTAAATCTGTGTATGAACTATTGTGTGTGAGTGTGTATGTGTGCATGTGTACATATATATACGCATATTACATATAAACGTGACGTCATTATTTTCTATTAGAACATTTAATTTAATGTTCATTGCAGAAGTGTACTTTAGTAATACTACATTTAAAATAATTTCTTCCTCGGGGAATAATCGACGTCGTAGATTTCGTGTCAATTATTTTTACTGTTGACGCGATCGCCTTTTCTACGATTTATGCAGACTGATGTGCGATTTTTAAATTATATAGTTTTCCTTACTGAAGGAACTTTTTAACAGCGAATTGTACTCAAGTAATTGAATTAAGATGAAAACTATCGTTTATACATTTGTGTATTGTGTGATTGCTAAAAGATATTTATTAAATATATGGCTTTTATTCTCACTGTACAAATCATACATGCACATTTATTGTGATACATACACATTATATAAACTAGTTCAGATAAAATTTGTATATTTAGGCAAACATTTTTAACATTTTTATTTTTTGTATAAATACTAAAACGTGTTCGATATAAATACAATTTATAATTTAGAATCCAGTGTAATTGTTTTCACAATCATCATCTTGGAGTGAACAGTACATAAATTTTTACCTCATCTAAATATTTTAAAATAAAGAAAGTTGGCTTTAAAACTTTTAATAGCAATCACGTTTAAGATTTATTAATATTTTATATCCACTCCAAGATTATTGTGTGTTAAAACAAAAAAAATTAGTAATCAATAAATATTTTTTATGGAAAATATATCTTAAGGTAAAAAGTTGATGGCAATTTATACTGAAGAAATGTGAATGTCAAAAAAAATTTGTTTATTAAATACTATAATTACTAAATAAAATTTATATAAAACGTAAGAGCATTATTTTTTTGACCAATTAAGATTTAATATTTTCGGATTCTAATTTAATATTTAGTTTTTGTGATTTTATTGTGCAATTATTTCTTATAAGTTAAACTAAGTCAATTTGGAAAATAATAAAAAAAAATTACTAATAAAAAAATATGTACATATTTCATGTCGATTGTCTTCATAATTGATTTAAAAATAATCTTAGATATATTTCTAGAATACACAAATAAATCTAGAAAATATTGAAATTAACTGTTATTTCTGAAAAATATATATGTAGGTCATTTGCAAGAAATGGTAACTCACATGTCCGTAGTTTTAATTATTACTTAATCTTGATTTGAGACATGCGAATTATTCTTTTCTTATAATTTTATAACGAAAGGATTTTTTTTACAAGACGATAAAAAAATCTGGTTTTGGAGTAATATTAGATTCTAGCCGACTAAAATGATTCTTATTTACAAAAAATCGTACTGAAGGTACTCACATTTGTAATTTTTAAAAAACGATAAATGTTTCAAATCAAGTTAATGAGAGAATACGTGATTAAAAATAAATTTTCTTTATTTTTAAACAAATAACAATAAGGGATTCGTAGAAAGTATATATTTATGATACGCTAATTTGTAGTATCGTAAAAAACGTTAAGGGGGCCAGCCTGAGTTGAAATGACTAAAAAAAAAAATAAAACATTTATTACTATTTAAAATAGTATATCATAGCTTTTATTAATATAAATTTTTTGTACTTTC
>UELX01003392.1:0-23751 GCA_900480035.1 Eupelmus urozonus | reverse complement strand
TACACAACTCAATGGTAAATGTAAACAGGGCGGAAATGGGGCCATTTCCACCCTGCTGAAGAGGGCGGAAATGTGGCAATTTCCACCCTGTCTTATAAAATACGCTCGAAATGCTCAACTTTCTCTACCAATTTTAGGCATGGAAAAGGGCCTGTTTCTTGCGCGTGTTGGGAAAAATTCGTTATATTTACTTGATACAAAAAACTATTATTTCTATCATACAGATCACATGGATATTACTACTTTGAAATAAAAACATATTTAAGATATCTCAATATGGAAGGCATTGCACTATTAAACGCTTTTAGTTGCTAAAGTTTTTTTAATCAAAGTTAATTTTTATTATAAGTTAGTCTTTAAATAAATAAAAATTTCAAACGCTTAAAAAACATTTTAAAATCGTAATAAAAGTGCTATAGAGTCTACTTTCATATTTAATTTTTTAAGTTTAAATAAATAGGTTTTAAAAACGATATTATAACAAAAACTTAAAATTTAAGAGTTTTAAATTTCGTTTTATAATATTTTAATTTGACGAAAAAAATTTTTTTTTAATTCTTATATATTTTATTTTAATTTTAATGATGATTTTCATTAAAAAGCAGAAAAATAATTTTTATGTATAAATTGGCATTTTTTTTATGTACTGTCATACTTGTTCGTTCAAACATGCTCCAGCTTAAAAAAAATCTTAAAAATTTCCGTGCTTTTAAGTTACTGCATTATTTGGGATGTTTAAAAGTTTGAAAAATTCGTGAATAATTTCTTTGTATAAATTGTAGAGTTCCTAATGTCAAATATTTTTTTTCAACTTCAAACAATAATAATTGATCAATACTTTTTTTTTATAATTTTTATTCTTGTATTTATTTGCTAAAATTTAGCCATATAAAATACATAAATTTTATTTTATTGACCATTTAAATATATATTTAATTTTTTGAAACGCGTTGATAATAAATCATGCCAGTTGCAACGAATTAATAAAAACTCATAAAAGAAATTGTTCAAATATATATATATGTCTTTTGCGATAGGTATATCATTAATGTGGCACTAACTTCATCTGTGTTTGAAAATTCATATAGATTATTTGTAAGTGAATCAGACATTTAATGTATACTCGGAAATATTTTAGTAAATCTGCAAATCTAGAAATATTTGAAATCATGATTATGTATAAAATTTGATATTTTCTACAAAATTCCATTTATATTAATATAAATTTTTACGATAATTGATTATTTCATTAAATCATAATCCTACAATTTATTAAAACAACAATTAAGTATTTTAAATAATTTTTTATTCTAGTTAATGAGGACTTACATTATAAAGTATAAATCCTAACTAATAATTAAATTATTACCTGTGAATAACTCATCATCATTCACTTAATTTCGTTAATCGTGATTCATCATTTATCATTTTACTGTAATGTGTTCATTTTCATGTCTGGCGTTTTATTGTTCTGAATATTTTTCCAGTTTGTTCAATTAGTTTATTTAAGTTAATTTAAGTGAAGCGGTTACATTGTAATAAAAATCTGTTAATCGATTTCAATCGCTATTGTGCATGCTTGTAAGGGTTACATGTTATAATAAACACGTCTTACTTCAAACAACATTTTTTTGTAAATATTTTCACAAATTTTAAAAATTTCCTGATCGAAATTATTTTCATACATCAAATACCTCAGATTACATAATCTTACAATACATGATAAAGAGTAATTTAAAGAATAAAAAGATTTTTTGGTTAAGCTTAAATATTACATGTTTAAATATTTAAAAAAAAATCATCTATTTTATTTTGTAAGAGGATAATCATCTATTTCACCTAAAAGTCGTGTAATAATTAAGGCTTAAATTTTAAATTTGGAAAGCTTTAAAAAAAGCAAGAAATACAGAAAACATACGAAGCCGCCAAAGAGAATAGAAAGATATGATTATGATTTTTTATACAGCTATGCATAGATTAATGTTTTACGTGAGTTTTTTTATAATTTTTTAAATTAATATTAATTTTATTTTTTTTAATCATTTCAATCAATATATGATTTCAAAATAATATTAAAAGTCAAATTTTTTCAAGTTGTCTTTTTGAATATTAAAAGAAAATAGAGTTTAAAAATGTGCAACTTTGCCTAATTTTTTAAAAATATAATAACTTTCCGTTATTATTTACCATTAATAATTAGTTACCATTAAAAATTAGACAATAAAATATAGTTTTATGTGTACAAGGATTGTACTTAAATTTTTATTTTCAATTCCGTGTTCTCTTATATTTGAAAGTCCAGACAAATTCTAGAAAAAAATTTCTGGAAGACCATTTTTTCACAACACATCTTCCACAAGGGCAAAATTGCACAAAATTATAATTATATATTCCGTTTAAATTGAACAATCAAAGTCTTATAAATAAGCCAAATGATGTATATAACTAATAAAAAAGATTTACATCGGTAAAGAAGCTTTTTATTTAAATTGCTTTCTAGGAATATATCTAAGAACAGAAAACAATCCCTGATCTAAATATAAGATAAACTATATTGCAGTTTGATGTTTGCAGCAGAGTGTTTTATTTTACCATTTCTGAATAAAACCTATTATAAAATTTAAGATGTCCTGATTTATGTCGATTTTTAAATTAAGAAAAATCATTTGTAATTTATCATTAAATTAAATTTTTAATCAAATTTTTTTTAATTCTGAATTGCTATAGTCTTTATAGTAAATTTAATTTGGATTTTTTTTCATGTAAGGTATTAATATGTACATCAAAAGTAAAAATCTTTAAATTACTCTTTAGTACTAAAGAAAACAATAGTGTACTAAATTCTTGAAAAATATATTGAAACTTGAATAAAATAGGTTGTTATTTAAATAATAACTAAATTTTTAATTTGCAAACAATATTTTTCATATGTTATTTATTATATATTGCTTTACGTGTAACAATTGAAAACAATTTTATAGTCTTATTGTGAAAAATTCCGTTATAAAATTTCAAAATGAACATTCAAATTATAAACACAAGACAACTAGTCTGGAACCAAAATCAAAACAAAATTACTTCACATGTTAATTACTTCACATGTTTTCTTATATCTGATCAGCCTACTATGTACTTATCTTTAAAATATTTGTGTAAGTTCAGAAGAAGACTTCTAAGAAATGGTTAATAGATTAGACAATTATTAAGTTGTAAATGATAAACGAGGAATTACAAAACTTTGAATCGTTTAAATACAATTTTTTGCGATTGATTAATTCTTGCTAGATTGCATCCTTTGTAAATCATGTAAGCTAGGCTGACTTCAAAAACTTAATTTTATCAAAGAAATCACTTAAGCTGTAATAAATTTCTAATGTGCAAAAAATAAGCAAATATTTAAGACCACACAAAAAGGTGGAATTTTCTTTATGAATTATATTTTTGGGTAGATCAAGTTTATTTTTGCATCTCCCACTTTCATGTAAGGATAAGAAGAAATAAATTCAAGATTATCTAAACTGTGATATGATTTATTAAATATAATATATAATAGTTGTTAATCGAACTGTGGGTGAAGCTGTTCGAACAGATCGTGCGGCTGACAATCCACCCGCAATTATCATTTTATGCGACTTCTCTCTTCGCACTCTCCTACACTTTCTTCCTACTTCTTTGCATAAAAATGGATATTTTTGTGTACCTACAAATGCGATACTTTTTGGAATACTTTTATTTACTTTTAGTAAACAATTCGTTTGGAAGTATAACCACTTATATAAATTTGTAGGTTCATTTAGATTAAATTGAAGATTCTGAAGTCAATCTAGATCGTGAACTTTGCACAGCAAGTAAATGATAACGATTAATCAATTGATATCAATTGATATGCTAATTGCTGATCAGTTTTTGATATCATTTAAATATCTTCTATAATATATTATAAATGTAGTAAAATATATTATATTTAGTAAAAACAACGTATATATGGATGTAGGTAGTTTGTTTCATAGCTGATGTTTAAAAGAACAGTAAGTTAATAAGACCGTGAAGAATCTGAATATTTATTAGACTAAAATTTTTATAATTTCCAAATTTATATTGCTGCGTTGTGTTAGAAAATATTTATGTAATAATTGTAAAAGTTATTTTTGCGTACATAAATTTTAACCTAAGAGTCTGATTATGTGATATGTGGAACATTAAAATAATTAATATGTTTTTTTAGAATATTAATTAATAAAAGTTAACATTTTTTAATTATTATAGCATAAATTACTATGTTGTGCAGATAATCAGACTACAGCTTGTAAAAATTAGTTATTTTAACTAAATTAGATTATTATTTTTATTGGCGCTTTAAACGCATGTAGAAAAAAATTTATTCGCAAATTAATTTTAAATTTTACGCGTAGGAAATAGCGAAATATTTTAATAAATAAATATTTTAATTTTTAAAAATTTTCTCTAACGTAGAAAATTTATCTTGTATTCTTAGACACAACAGCCGCTAAACGCTGAAAATAATACTATCTGCGTTTCACACATTTCACTATACTGATACCCGCAAAATTGGTTTATTTTTATATTTGTTTAACATTGTTTTACTTTTTGAAAGGCTGATCATTCACAAATGTGATATATATTAAAATGTGCAATTTTATATCAAATTTCATTATAGTAATTCTAATAGAAAAAAACATTTTGTATTAAAAAATTCAAATTTACTTTTTATGTAATCAACAACCTATCTTATTCAGCGGATATGATGAGTGACAACTATACAATGATACATGATTCCATTTAAAAAATATATCATGTGTGTTTCACATTTTACACATTAGAGATGCAAGTAGTGTGCGTTTTTAGCTGCATTATTATTTAGATTTTTATTTAGAATGATAAGGCATGCATTTGCTCAGGTATATTTTTTTTAGTTTTGAATGCGTATTGTGTGAGATACAAATATATTTGTCTGCAAGGAAACATTTTAAAAAAGTAAAATGTTATAAAAGTTATACTATTATTTATTAAAAATTATCTAGAGGTTTATCTTAATTTTTTGATGCACTTTATTTTTTCTATATCGTCACTTTTTAACAGATGTTAAGGAATGAAAGAATAATACTAGTCAGCATCAAATATGAATTCAAGCTCAATTACGTTTACTTTTATTGTTAGTTGTTATGATATAATTAATAAGCGTTCTAATCTATAAGTAAGTTTATAATAATTTATTAAAACGCAAGTTAGTAGTGAGCCCGATTGCGACTCTGCTTTAATTACTTAAATTCAAGGAATACAAATTTTATTTGGGATGCAAATTTTTGAATATTTAGATGATAGATAAAATTTTTATCATCTTTTGATAATTAGTCGTCTAGACACAGTTTAGTGAAAATCACTAGAAATTCTGGTAATCGGTGGACTACACTATCCACTGTTAAGGTGATGTCAAATCCGTATTATTATCAAGATTATGGAAACTCATTTTTGGTATTTAGATTTCAATTGTTAAAAACTTTCTCATCGTTGAGTTATTATTTTAATTATATTTGACAAAAAACGACGATATATTTTTAAGAAATTGATAATTTAATAAAAACAATAGGTTTCCGTTTTCTCGATAACAAAGAAGGTTTCACTTCACCTTAAAAAACAGAGTCGAAGTCGGTAGAAGCTCGATTTAAGCATATTCAATAAGCTGATATGCCCAATCCATTTTAGCTTACTGAGGAGGTAAGGATATCTCTCATCAGCACTGACGCACTTTTCCCACTGCGAGTCTCTCTACCTTTCCTACGTTTCCTCACTGCGAGTTAAACGTAACAAAGTTTCTTCTTTAACTTAACCGTAGTGGTTCATTGGCAAGACAGATTTGACTTGCTATCATCAATGTGATTATGTCATCATTCCATTCAACTCACTTAACAATTTACATAAAGATCTTTGTAGTTATATTTCATACCGGAACGAACGAATCATGATTAATCGTTATAACATTATAATTTTCATTTTTAATTTTTTGTTCTCGAACTGATATGTGTCATAGAAAAATCTATAATATGATTTGATGAACGCGCATAAAATAAAGATTGGGCAAGTATCACAGAGTTAAATCAGTTTGGAGTGTAACTTAACACTCTATATAAAATAAAAATACGTAAAAGGATGCTTAATTGTGTTTCCAAGTACAAAATCTATTATAGTTTATTTAATATTTTTGACGCAGTAAAATATTAATAAACTAGTTAATGCTATGCCTATATAAGTTGATTGGTAAATTAGGAAATGTTGGTATTAAGGGTCGCTAACATCCTTTTACTGGTTTCTATTAGGGGAAACATTAGTACTCTGTAAGTTACAAAAGTTACGTAATTTATGATATGATTGATCATCAAAGATTTTACTTAAACACATTTTTAAATAAATTTAAAAAATAATCTGATGACTATTCTGATTCAATGTTATTATCAATTCTTTCATCATGTGATTGATCATTTTAAAAAGTCGTAAGGTACATCACGTGGCCCTTTACGGCACTTTTGTATAATTTAAAAAAATTTCAATGAAAAAGAACGAATTTTAGTGTATAAACGTACGTAATGAAGTAAAGAATCGATCAAGTTTAATCATGTTACGTAATTTAATTAAAATCATATTATGTGGTTAGTGCTATTATAGATTACGTAATTTAATTTAAAGAAAAAAAAAAAAATTCAATCGATATTCATTTAACATTTTTATAATACACTACGTTCTTTTTGAGCGTAAGCACGTAGGTAGTTTGTCACTTATTTCTCGTTTATTGTATAGATATCCATGTGACATTTTCGAATAAAGTTATGATGAATGTAATTTAGCCACGAATCTAGAAATTTAACGTAACTATCGTTCGTTGCTAAATTACAATTCCATTAGATTTTGTTGTTAGTGTAGAATTAGTTGTAGCCTTACCTTGCTTTTTATCAATGGATTTCCTCATCATACATTAAGGTGTCACATCGATAACACACATCATACTCAATCAATTCAGTTTTAACTATAACTACTTATCGTAGTCATACGTTGCTGTATGAATATTTACTTACCACTGGAACCAGTGCAAGTGTACTGGTATAATTTTTTTTTTAATTTTTTTAATTTTTTATTGATATATTTACTTTTCTTTTTTTTTTTAATAATGCAATATTAATTTTGTACTAAATAAAAACAAAAAATTAAATGTTTTCATAATTTTTTTTACTAAATAAAAACAAAAAATGAAATATTTTTATAATTTTTTTAAATTACTATTTACAATTTATTTTCTGCTTCTCTAAAACTGCAATAAGAACTAAATAGAATAACAGAACCGATTCTGGCGCAGGGTATTGCCACGGGATTCAAAATTTTCTAACAATGTTTCAGTATTTAGCGCTCTAATCAAATTTAAACAATGTGATTTCGTCTTTTCTGCTTGAAATACCGTTATCAGTATCTATCTCAACAGTTTTTGTTATTTATCCTGAAATATTATCTCTATATATTTTCTATTAACCTTTGAGCCTAGTGCAACCTGTTGATTAAAATTTGCCTAACTCTTTTTTTCATTGCATACAAAAATTAAAAAAATTATATTAAATATTAATAATACAGAACCAAGTGTTAAAAGTCATCGAGAAATATGCAGATAACAATACCCATGTAGAAAAGCCAAAAAAGTTATTGGCAAATTTGTATTTTGCACAAAATTCTACCTCTTTGGTAAATTTTGAATTTTGCGTCAAGATCATATCCCTGAATCAGTTGTGTTATTCTACTTTAAATAAAATGTAATTTCAAAAATATTTTTTTCGATTCTCATATTTAAAACACGATATATGAATATAATATAATACTGCAAAACAGTCATAAATGTTGATATTTAATTCTTATAACATAGAAGTCGTAGCCGGCTTATGATTATGACACATTTTTTTATCCATTATTTATTTATCTAGTAAATTCTTTATTTATCCATCCTCGAGTAATAATTAACAAAAGTGTTTTTAATTACAATTATTCTTATCAAAATTTTTTAAGATTCAAATTACGATATTTTTAAATTACTATAAATAATTAATGTAATTGGGAAATATTGAATATAATAAATATTTTTCATTATAATTTGATTTTAACAGATTATATTCAAACATACAATCCATTAATAATTACATGTCCTAGGTAATGATATAATAAAAACTGAATAGAAAATTGCATTAGTTAATTCTAATATTCAAATCTTAAAATTTTTAAGCATGTTTAAGAATTTTATCTAAAATTTTCTATTTATATTATTACTTTGTGATATGGATTGACTCTTAACTCTTAACTCGTAAAAACTCAATGAAAAACTTAGGAAATGTAGACTATTTTATGTGAATTAATAATCCTAACACAATCATTATCCTAGAGGTTTTTTTTGTTGAACGTTTGTGCCCGAACCTATTATCCATTAATTTTGTTTACATTATACAAATTAACATCATTATTATACATTTATACTGTCATTTATACTCGTTTTATTGGTCTGCCGCTGCATGCTGCGTGAGCCCTGCCCGAGTATGACGACGTGTCATTTCGTTTCATGCTCGTCGTTATTTCTCTCTCACTCTATCTCTCTCTCTTTATCGAATTACATCAAGTCTCATCAAAACACGTAAAAATCAATCGACTCATAAAAACTAAAAGCGAGCGAATTAGTCGGGTAAAATCATTGTGAGAGAGGCTAGAACGCGCAGTTTCAAGCTCGAGTCTGAATAAGGAGGTGTTCGGGGACGCCGAGGATGAGGATGAGGATGAATTATCTCTGATCTTCGCACCCAACCACGTCTCCATACTCGGGCATGGTAACGAAGAAGGCCTTGTCGCGTACTCTTCTGCGTGCTCGATCGACCAGCAGCTTTACGCGGATTCGAGACTGACTTTTCCTGGACGACGACTCTTTTCACAGCTCGACGAGCTGAGAACGGAGGTGCAGCGACGCGATCAGGAGCTACTGGGCATGTCCGCCAAAATGAAAACTTTGGAGGAACAGCATCAGGATTATCAGCGTCACATTGCGGTGCTTAAAGAATCACTCTGTGCTAAGGAAGAGCATTATAATATGCTTCAGGCTGATGTAAGTTGCATTGATTAAGATTTCATATTACTACTACTACTTAGTTGTCTCTGCTAACTGAAAATTCTCTAAGCAATTTCATGAAATTTCGATATTAAAATATAAGTTCGAACTTCGCATTAAAATTATAGTTATATAAAGGTGATCTTGAATAAATGAAAAAATAGAAAATACCAATAAAAGAATAAACTGAAACACATTGAAATATAATTAATATGAATAAGATTTAATTTAAAAAAAGTAAAAATAATAAAACTAAAAAAACAAGCTTATTTTTTTCCTTTCAGAATTTTAAATATTAGAAGGTCCGAAATTCAATAATATTTTGTTATTCAAATTCAAACTGTTACAAGTTTGGAACAAAACAATATTTTTTAACAACAAAAAGATACAATAAAAACTTGTTCTTTTTAATTTTGTTTTCCGAATTTAAAATTGATTTAGGACGTATCCGAGGATGTAAACTAGATTATTTACTTGTTAAGTTACACTATTTTCCTCAAAATATCAATAGAAACTTCCATAATTCAATTTTTTTAAGAAACCACTTGTGCCAATGCGAATTTTTTAGCATATTTTGTTATTTAGGTGAGAACTTTGAACTTACAATTTGAACCGATTCTGTGATTCAAAACTTACATTACCTTTGTCGGTAAAAGCTTCCCAAATCTATTCTTAGTTATAAATTTTAGACAAAAATGATCGAATCCCATGGAAGAAAAACTATCGTTTAGGGCAATAGTCCGTTTGATACAAATTGTCCCTTAGATGCAATTATTCAATAAGAGCTGAAACATGAGACTTAATTCCTCAGGATTCTCACTTATCTTTCTTGTAATACGCGTATAGATATCAATCTACCGTGTTACAGAGCAGCTGACTTTATTCAGAGAACAACTTTCTTAAAAAAATTATTTGAATTGTGAACCGCTAAATAATTGTGAATCGTTTCTTTATAGTCTCAATAAGAAAGTAGTTTTTCTTGTTGTCGTCCAAATTTAGTTCTTAAATGAATATTCAGTTATTGATATATTTTGTTCAATTTTAGTTCTTTGAATAATATCTTAGTATATTAAAGAAATTTATAGTAAAAAGTAAAATATTTAAAAAAAGTGATTATTTTTCTACTTTGAAAAAGTTATATTATTATTTTGAGTTCATTATGTAGAGATATGTAATTCTGAAGCCAGATTTGGATTTAGTGACCTGAAAAATATAATTTAACACAAAAAGTTTAATCTAAATTATTGAAAATTGCTAAATTATTCAAGTATGTACATTTGTATCATTCACTATCAATTTTGGTATAATTTTTTTTATAGATTTGAAATATAGATTTGATAAAGTAAGAATATAAACAATGATTCTTACATAAATGATGATTGCATCCTTTAAGGAATTACTATTTTGAGAATTCTTATTTGAATTCAATTACATTGCAACACAAATAATTTTTTTCTAATCTGATGACGTTTACTTCATCTTTTTGGAATCAGTGAATCTGAGTCTAAGGTTATTTATTTCCACCATGTCAGGGTTTTCAAACACAACATAATTTGAAAAAATTTAAGGGCATAACACCATGAATGAAGCTTTTTTACACAACCCTACAACTCGTATAACCTAGAGAATGAAGATGGAATTTAAAAATCCAAGTTCTTAAACCTTCATAACCTATTTAACTTCACAACTTGCTCCATTGACCTTCGTCTTCATGTGAAGGTGTCCTGAATACAGAAACATGTAAGATATAATAACAAGCTATGTATAACAGCAGAGCTTTGAGTTCTTTGAAAGAAATTATGATCTAAAACAAAATATAGAAATTTATTATAGATATTTTCAATTGATCGTGAATCAATCTTTAAAAAATTGAAGCATTTTCTAAGATCATACAAACATTGTTACCATGTTGAACAAATTTTTATGGAGTACTATTCTGAAAAACGATACGGATTTTCAAGTGAAATTCCCTTTGACTTATGGAAATTTTTCTACAAAAATCAAGGTAGGTTTTTGGCAACTCATAATTCAGCAAAATTTATCGCTATATCTACAGAGATTATTTTGTAGAAATTCAGGCGGCGAATTCAGCGTCCTACTTTTTTCAACCCTTCCACTCCAAGATTTTTTCAATAATGGATCAAATTAAATTTTCGAAACACAAGATAATGAAAATTTTATTAGAGTAAATATATTTTTGATTAAGTGGATTACAAAGTCACAGAATTAAGTGAGTCATGGATTAATGGGGTTAACTGTATTAAAGGGTTATGGGTTTTAAGACCTTGTTTTCAGTTTGTAATTTTATATTTAGGTTTATAAAAGTGTCGGATTAACTAGAATATAGGGTTAAGGAATTAAGAGAGAGTTATAAGGATGTAAGATTTCACCGTTTAAGAGCTTGGATTTACAGATTATAATTTCATTTATATATTATAGCGTTCTAGGCTTATAGGCCAATTTGAGCTATGTAATAGAATCGATAATGGGTTAAAGAATTCAATAGCTTGAGTTTTTAGATAACAATTTCATTATCAGGATTAGATGCTTTTTTATATGTCAAATTATGAGTCTTTTGTTGTGTCAAAATCTTGATGTGATAGAATTTAATAGACTTCAGATTTGGGCTGAATAATCTCAAAAATATGGAATAAACATTATCAAACTTCCACCTCGAGATTTAAAAAAATTTTTTGTGTGGCTGTGAAATAATTGGTTTCTTTCTTTTCAGGTTTTAAAGTTTATGTGCCCCTTAAAATCGACCATAAATTACAAAAATTTTAAATGTGTTATTGTGGTCATAGAAATAAACTTTTATTCGTAATAAAATTTTTTACTATAAAACAATTATTGTATATATTATAATTTTATTCTCTTCTTTACAGGTAGAGGAAATGAGGCAAAGACTTGAAGAAAAAAATAGACTTATTGAAAAGAAAACTCAAGCTGCTTTACAAGCACAGCAAGAACGGAATCGTTTTAATACAGAGTTGACAGAGCTGAAAGATCATATGGATATAAAGGATCGCAAGATCAACGTACTTCAGCGAAAAGTAAGTTAATTTAATAAACGTATGTGGTTAAAATATACTTGTGTTGAAGTTCTCTGGCTCGTCTTCGAGAATAAAAAATCGTAATTATCCAGATGGCACTTTAGGTTTATAGAGGCTATCGTATAGAGACATTAAAACCCTACATAAACTCGGTTAAGTTTCTTTCTGATACTTGCACACATTTTAATGACACACCCCACGGAAATCAACAAATATTTGTTATCTAGACAGATTCATTAAGAACCTTTTAAGATATTTGAATGTTTTGAGAAACTCGTATATTCAGACGGCTATGAGTATATCTCAAGTTAATTTACTAGTTTAGATAGCACAATAAACTTGAGTTATTTGATATTCCTCGTAGTTATACGGATTCAATTTTAGAAGTGGATATATAGTAAATACACATAAATTGCAGTAAATATTAACCTTTACAAGACGGAGTTTTGAGATGATCGATCTCTCTTATTGTAAGCAAATGCGTAAAATTAGTTTCTAATATTGGGAAATACACGTGGGTAAAGCGTCTGTCATCCTTTTAGCTGTAAATGGCATTGTAACGTAATTTTTAAGTGTGCACTACAGATCAAAATAAATTCCAATGTTACGCATTGGCGTTTTAGAATATTTACTTAAAATTTTGTAAAGATATAAAGAAAATCTTGTTCTACATAAAATTTGATTTAAATTCCGCTTATAATACTAACGTACAAGTTAAAAAGACACTACACTACTCCCGAATTATATGAAAAAATAGATCCGCATAATATTCTCGGTACCTATAAAATTTCAATCAACATTAATATTTATTATATCTGAAAAAATATTTGTTATTAAAAGTTTACTAGAAAAAAAAAATTAAAATGCTATTTTTAATACAAAATTAATTTAAATCAACAGATTGAAAACCTAGAAGATCTTCTTAAAGAAAAAGATAATCAGGTCGATATGGCGCGTGCTCGATTAACGGCAATGCAGGCTCATCACTGCAGCAGTGAAGGTGCACTAAGTAGTCTTGAGGAAGCAATTGGTGACAAAGAGAAACAAATGGCACAGTTACGAGAGCAGCGCGACCGGGCAGAGCAGGAAAAACAGGAAGAGCGTGAACTTCATGAACGAGAAATAGCTGAATATAAAATGAAAATTCACACTCTTGAGTCAGAGGTGCGTTTAATATTCTTATGACAGTATTATATTTTATTTTTTCAAATTTTTTCATGCGACCTTTGAAAAGAAAAGTATTTTAAAGTTTCGCTAATTTATTTAGATGATTAATATTAATCTTATGTTTCATTGCTATTGCAAGTAAATGCATATTTATTAAGGTCACGCTGAAAATTATTCTTGCATATATTGTACTAAACTTTTGTTTTATATTCATTGATTTCGTAAATACAATCCAGAATAAAAATGAATTATTTTATGATTTTTTTGGTTAAAACGACCGAGATTGAAACAAGTGTGGTATATATTAAGTCAATATGCAACAAATGAATTTTGGAATATAAATATAATTGAAATCGATGAAAAACGAATGCTGGAAAAACTTTGTTTGAGCTACAAGCTCATATACCGTCTAAAATCCCTTATTTCTTATTTTAAATTCCTTTATATCCTTTTGCATCATCAGTTTAATCAGTAGATCATTTTTGAAGAAGGAATCGTGTTGACTTTCAGTTAATAATTATATTTGACGTTAAATAGGTTGAAAAGCTTAGCGCGCGCGTGGAAAGAGCACAGGCTGAAAAGGATCGGCTCGAAGCAAAACTTGAGAGCTCGCAGTCAGAGCTAGGCAAAAGTAAAGCTGAGCTAGACAAAGCAGCTTCAGAAGTTGGTCGCAGTGGTGCAGATTGGGAAGCAGCCAAACAAAGACTTACCCGGCTCGAACTTGAGAACGAAAGACTAAGACATGATATCGAAAGGTCACAGTCGAGCTTGGGTAGGACCTTTAATTCTACACAAGAGATAGATAGAATACAGGAGCGTGCTGAAAAATCCAACTCAGAATTGAGAAGGGCTCAAGCTGAGTTGCGCGTCACCCAGGCTGACAATGAACGTGCCAGAGCCGAAGTTGCTGCTTTACAGGAAAAAGTTTCGTAACGCTATATATATCCTATAATAATCATGTTTATGTATTTCATAAATGTCCTGTTTAAACCGTAGGTTGAAAAAAGCCAAGGTGAGGTATATCGGTTAAAGGCCAGACTGGAAAATGCTCAAAGTGAACAGGAAAGTCTCCGAGAGGAATACGATCGTGCTCAATCCACTGTGGCTCGATTGCACTCGGAGAGAGATAAAGCTGTGGGAGAGCTTGAGAAAGCTCAAGAAGAACTTGAGAGAACTCAAGCCACTCTTGGCAAAGCTCAACTTCAGCAAGATAAGCTACAAAACATGCTTGATAAGACACAAACGGAAGTTGATAAGTTGCAAGAAAGACTTGATAAATCTCAAGCTGAAGTAAGACGAGTAAGTACTAATCTATAATATCAATCTGAATTTCGTGTTAGTAAAACTTTTTTTGTGACTGGATAGAGAATTTAGTTTGTTACTAATGCAACTTTGGCGCTAATACATTTAGCGCTTCAATGTTCCTTTTTTTGGTGACCTTCTAATTACGTTCTGATTGCTAATACCAACTTGATCACCTTAAACGTAACTTGTGCAAAGTAATTGGGCTCTTTTCTAAAGCCCTTGTTCGCTGCATTAATCTGTCTCCGTTTTTGCTAATAGGTACCCGAAGTTTAAATACCTACATTAGTATGATTTCTCTGTTGAGCTTTTTTGACCATCTGTTGTTGTAATAAAGGTCGTTCAATTAAGCCAATGTTAGTTCACTTTAAGTGGCAATTTCATTTTTTGTTACTTGGGTGTACGAAGAAAATTATGAGGTCTTTCTGGATCTTTTCATTAACTTAATGTCTGGAATAATGTAAGATCTGAAGAATGATCTTTTGCCCTTGTTCCTTTGGTTAACCTTTAGAGGATTGGCTTAGTCCCAAAAGGTATCCCAGAGAAAAATTTTTTGATATTTTTCAGAGATAATTTGATGTGCTAAAAACTAAAAAAGTAGTAAAAAAGCTGGAGTCATCCTGGATCTTAAAAAAAATTATCTTATGGTCAAAATTTTTGTCTATTTTGAGATCAAATCTCATACAATATTTCATTTCAGGACAGCTGGAAAATATTAAAAAAAGAAATTTTGAGTTTAAAATCACTGCATCAATTTTCTTTTAATTAACCTTCCCTTTGCAGATGAAAGTGGTCCCTTTAGGAAACACCTGTTTGATCTAAGATCAATTTACGTTATCTACTCATTTATTCTGCTAGTAAACGATTAATATACGATAAATTTTTTATACGTCTTGCATTTTGAGCTGTATTATTTCTCCCTGAACTCTCTTTATCCAGTTTTTAAACTTTTAAACTTACCTATCCTCTTATACAGTTGTTATTTTTAACAAATATTAACTACTCCAAAACTTTTTATCACTACGACCTAAATAACTTTGATTAATACATTTCGATAATTTCGTATAAATTTCTAATAATTAAGGGCTTTGGTAACTCCATGAAGCTCGCTACTCAACAAAAAGTCTTCCATGCAATTATTATTTTCTGTTTATAAATACTGAAATTGCTGAATAGATAATGTGAATTTGTGACATATCATCTAAGGTTTTATTAGACATTAAATTTAATTATTTTTCATAGATTTAAAGTTAAATGCCGATTTAATGTGTTTCCAACACTTTACAAACATTTTTAGATGCAAATGGAGAAAGAAAAGCAAAATTATGATTTTGAAAACTTGCAAAGTCAACTGGATAAATCACATGGACAAATTACAAGGATGCAGAAGGAGCGGGAAACTATTCAGTTAGAAATTGATAGACTACAGGATAAATATGAAAAAGCTCAAGTACGTATATATAGATATTTATTAAATAAAAAACTTTGGGGGCATAGTTCACTGTAATAAAATCAGCATTATTACTATTTGATTCTAATTTTTGTACAAAAACCTTCGCATGCTATTTTATTAACATATCCATTAGCTACAATTAAATTTGTATTAAAAAATTTAATTTAATATAAAAAAATTGAGAAAATTTAGTTTATTATTTTTTAGAAAAGAGAATAGGATATATGATATCATATTTTTTTAGAACTGCTTTTTAACATTAATTTATAATATTCAAATATATATTTATTAAATAATAAACGTACTCGTTTACTATCTGATTGGTAAAGACGATAATGCAACGACTTCAAAAAGAACGTGATAGTTTCCACGATGAAATGGAAAAACTGCAAGAAAGATTAGAGTTCCAACAAAGTCAAATCGCAAAGTTCCAAAGAGAAAAAGAAAATGCTTTATCAGAATTGGAGTTAATTAAAGATCGATGGGAGAAAGCGCATAATGCTCAACAAAAGTTAACTGTATGTACTTGCACTTACTTTAAATATTTTCAATTATTTTATTATTAAAAATTACTGATTTAATTATGAATATTTGTTACAACAGCTCGAAAGAGACGATGCTTTGACGGAAGTAGATATACTAAAAGAAAAATTAGATAAGGCACAATATACGTTAAGTAAGGTCCAAGAGGAGAAAGAAAATGCTAGCAAAGAGTTCGATAAAATGTTAGAAAAATACGATAGGTGAGTACTTTTCTAAGGCAAAATCTTATTGCTCATGTAAATACACTTTTTATCTTCCGAAGATAGTATTCTATATTTTGTCTTATTATAAAATATACTACTTGTATTTATTTATTAAACTGTGTTCAGTTAGACATGAAAGAGTTTATGCAAGTCATGCATTTTTAATCGAGTTTAAAATCCTTTTCATCTTATTTAATAGTACATTTTTAAACTCAGATCGTTAAAAACTTATATAAATGACAATTAAAAAGGAAATTTAAAAAAAATTGATCATATTTTACAAAAATCCAAAGAATTAAGTTATAAACCCTTACGATGCATGGTTTAGCTGCATGACTGCTACTTAGTATAGTTTTCTGGGGTTTTATTCACCCATCATACTTATAGTAATTTTTATATTAATTATACAAACATTATCATTTTTGAGGATAATTTTATATGCATATTTATGAAATCAGCTTAAACAATGTTCGTTAATTTAAATGTGCTGAATTTAATGATGCCCTTATTTATGCTGGTTAAAAATTTTAAAACATTTGACTTTTTAACGTAGCTTATGGAACAAAAGAGAGAAAATGGCCTCTTTTAAAAAAATTATGAGCTACAATTGATTTTTTACTTTCACATTACAGTTTCTTTTTGCAGAATAACTCTTTATTACGGTCATTTTATATGTAAAGTATAATATATATTCTTGCTCTTTACTGGTTTGTAAGTTCTACTTTTAAAGGCTTTCTGAATTTTACCAAAAGAGCACATTTGCTATCGCTGGCAGTTTTGTTAATATATTCTAGACAAATTCGGATGATTTAGTAAAAGACTAATATATTCGTATATACTCCCCCTGCCTCTACACTTAATCTACAGACGCATTTACAGGGAACTCTTTTATAAGATTGACACGGAAAAGAACTTTGCAAAAAACGGATGTGGGTTTCTTCTTTCCCAGGATGCGCAACTTTTAATCATTAAAACCACACCCCTTCTAATAACTCAAGCTTGATTCCTGTCCCGACCATTTTTCATATATTTTTGAACTTAAAGAACTAGTTGAGGCCATATTTGATATTTTTTTTTCAAATTTGAATTGGTATTTTTGTAATTGCCTTCTTTTAATTGATTATTTTTTTCAATAAGAATTTTTTTGGATAACTACTTTTTGAAATAACAATTTATCAAATAAAAATGTTATCAGAATGCATCTTTTTTTTAAAAAATTTATTTTTAATTTTTTTAAAAGTTTTTTTATATTTTCTGAAAAAAGCATATGTTGTATATAGAAAAATATAGTGGCTTTTCAAAGAAATACTATTCTTGTCAAAAGTTTTCCACACTAACATAGTGATTTTTTCTTCGTTTCGGCTAACCTGCCGGTGAAATTGCAGAGTCGGGATAAGGTAAGATAACAGCCAGTGATAAGATTTTGAAGGCTAATAATATCCAGAGTTTATCGCAAACATGATTTCCGTAAATTGCTCTAATAGAATTCTCTTCATATGTAAGAATGTTCCTTTAATGCTGGTAAAGCTTATCGAAACCTCGTAGAAAAATGTAACCAAAACATAACCATTCAAAATACTGTATTCTAAAACATGTCTTTTGAAAAATTCTCCTCTAATATGATTCTGTAGTCTTGACAGGATTCCTATTTCTATACAGACCAGGCTTCATAAATGTATCGCTACGCTTGGTATCTTTTTTTTATAAAGAAAACAAGCTCTGAACTTTTGATAGTCTTTATAATCTCCAGTCATTCATATTTGTGGAAGAGTGATGACCTTTATTTGTTGCTACATGAGCTACTTATGGGTCCATAGTCCTAATATCTGTCACTATTGATCCATCCCATCTACTTCTTTCCAGATAAGCTTATCCGCTTATCCATTTTCTGTACAATAATCGACAAAACGCTATACAGATCGGTTTAAGAAGATTTACAGATGTTGACTCGTCTGTTGTTCCCACGATATCCTGAAGGATATTTTAAATATCTTTTTCCTTTACTAAAGATTCAAGATCGAAGGTCTTGAGAGTGATTCTTCTTTTGTTCCATCGTCACTGTACCTGCGTCTTCCATTGCCTTTTCTAGATTCGCAGTAATCCGTAAAGCTCTTTCTAGAACGCCGGCTTTTCTTCCTGCTTCGATTATTTGGCCGCTTGCCCGTATTTCGCTAGAGTCTATTCAACGTTTTACCGTGCAGTCATTCTATTACAGATATTCTTGCAGGGATCTGGCTCTTTAAGTTTTAATTCCCAAGTATTTTATTTTATCGAAACCCTTTTCAGCTAAAATCTTTCTTACCCATTATCTGAGGAAGTCCCAGATGCAGGGTTAGCAATCTCAGATTAACTATTATTACTCAAACAGCTACTACTTACTACCATTATTGCTATTACCACCACTGCTTGACTACTGTTTCTGCTCCTACTAATCTAATCAATTTCATTACTTGCAGGGCACAAAGCGAGGTATACCGATTACAAAACAAGATCGAGGTGATGGAGGCGGACAAGGACAGACTGGAGCTCGAGGCCGAGAAACAGCAGATGCTCGCGAGCAAGAGTCGCGAGGAGGCGCGCAAAGCTCAAGAGGAATTGGCCCGAGTGCAGGAGCTGTACGAGAGGGCGGCTCTTCAACTGAGCCGTACAAAAGAGCACGAGGAAAAATCCAAGGACGAGCTCGACAGATTAACCGTCGATCTAGACATGGCGCGCGAGCGATTCGACAAGAGCCAGATCGAGATGCGCCGGCTGCAAAGCGAACGCGAGAAGCTCCTTGCTGATAACGAGCGATTGAGCTTCGAATTGGAAAGAGCCCAGTCTCAACTTAACAAGGCTCAGGCAGCGACGGACAAGAGTCAGGAAGAACTTGGCCGTATGCAACTTGAGCTTGAAAAGATGTACGAGAAACATGATAGGCAACAGGCTGAAGTGCGCAAGTCCCAGGCAGAAGCAGAGCGACTGCGACAGGAGCTTGAGAATGCTCGAGACGAGGGCGAACGTTATGCGGCTCGATTCGGCAAGTACCAAGAGAACCAGGTAAAATCATACTTATTTTTAAAATTATTATTGATTATTCTTTCTAAGTTTTATAAGGAAATATGTTATTCACGATTCGATTGCATCTGTTACAGGAGCGCCAGAAAGATGATCACGAGCGGCTTAAGCTTGAATGCGAACGACTTCGAGATCGACTTGAGAAAGCTCAGGCTGAACTTGAGCGCGCCAGACGAAGCGAGCGTGACTTTGAGTCGCGCTCCGAAGGTGTACGCGGCAAGTATCAGCTGGAACAGGAGCTTGAACGTACACGCGAGAGACTTGATTCTCGAGAAGCAGAGCTGAAACGCGCGCAAGCTCAAGCTCAGGAACACGAGCAACGTCAGCATGAATTGCAATTGCAGCTTGAGAGGATGCGTGAGGAGGCAGCCAAGGTTCAGGCGGCTCAGGAGCGCAATCGTCAAGACCAAGAGCGAGCTCGTATTGAGGCCGAAAAGTTGAAGGATCGTCATGATAAGCTCAAGGCTAGATCTGATGTTCTGGAAGCTGACAACGAAAAATTGCGCGTTGAGATTGTTAGACTTGAACGGCTTATGCAGACTGAAGGAAAGACCAGGTACGGATAAATGCCTAATACTTATATACTATTATAGATGCATATTTATTTTCATGTATTTTATTATATTTAACTTATTTCATTTTTTTTTAAATGTTGAAATTGACCAATTTATAAACTTTTTAATTTTAATGAACTATTTTTTTCGTTTAAATGTTTCTAAATGTTCTGGAATTTTAAAAGTGATAAGTGATTTTCTTAAATCACGAAATATTCTTCCTACTATTACTACTATTCTTCTCCACTTAATGTTCTTCCTCGTTATTTCGATTTGTTATTCAAACTTTTTTACATAAAATATGAATCGTCTTTTCGTAAATTATATATGAAAATTCGTTAGAGAAACCGGGACTCCCTAAATTCTTCTATTATATAAACCTTCTTCAATATTAACTATTATTGTGACAAATATTATCTAAATTAAATTATAACAACACTATTACTTGTAACCATATGTTGAAATAAATTACCTTTTTTGGGATAATCTTTATTTAATTATGTGTAATACTGGGTAACTATTATCGATAAAATATATGTTTGAAAATTGATTCATATTTGAATACACACCGTAATAAAATTCATTTACGCGTATTACATAAATATAATCACCAAATTATAATAACTAAATAATTAACATCACAGATCAGAGAGTGCAAGCATAGAAGTAGAACGATTACGAGCAAGCTTGGACAAGGCAATTACGGCTCGTGATCAGGTAGAACTTGAGGCTGGTCGATTAGCAAAGGAGCTTGAAAAGAGTCAATTAATAATAACCAAGAATGCAGAAATGATGGAAGCAAATAAGAAAGAACACGAGCGTTTGCTCGCTGAAGCCAATCTACTGCGCGAAGAACGCGATGCAGTAAGGCAAGAATTGCGCCGAGCTCAACAGCACCAACAATTACAGGGCAATGAAGAAGTAGCAAGACTGCAACACGAGCTTCAGGTCGCTCAGCGAGAGCGTGACAAGATGGCTGCAATCCTTGAGAATCGTGAAAAGCACGCGGAGAAGATAGAGAAAGCAAAGGAGAAACTTGAAGCTGAAGCTAAACAGCTGCAGGTTGAACGAGATCAATTAGTCATTCAGTTAGAGAAGTCTCAAGATATGTTGATGAACTTCCAGCAGGAGCTTAATGCAAGTGAGGCTGAAGGTGAAAAACAGAGGGAGGAGTTGCGTCGATTGCAACAATTACAGCAGCAACAGCAACAACGCGGTGCTCAACCAACACCAGAATCTTTGGCAGAAGTACATCGTCTTACGAATCAGGTTCAGGCTTTGACGCAAAATCTCACCAAGGAACGTCAACGAGCTGAACAAGCAGAAAAGCGTGTGCAAGAAAGCCAGATGCAACCACAGCAACAGCAACAGCAACAACAGCAACAACTTGAGCAATGGCATAAACAGCTCGAGATGGAGAAACAGCGTGCTGAAGCCGCGGAAAAACGAGTTCAAGCTGCGGAACGACAGTTACATGCTCATCAACAACAAATTCAACAAATGCAGCAGCAACAACAAGGACAGATGGGACAACAGCAAGGTCAAAATGCTGCTGAATTAGCCAGACTAAGAAAGGAGCTTGATAAAGCACGCGAGGAGGTTAATCAAGCAGTCGTAGAACGAGAAAGATTCCAAGCTCAAATCGAAATGCTTTGCCAAGAACTTCAACAAAATCAGGTTAATATTGCAAATTTAATAAGCCAACATTTTTTTATTTTATGTCCATTATCCTTTTATTTATTTAATTTACTATACTACATTAGCTGTTCATATTATATTAAAAAAGGATGGAAAGATAATTTACTAACGGAAAAAGTATTTAAGTATCAATTATTGATTATGAATACGAGATTAATTATAAAAAAAATATTCAAAGTCCATAAAATAATAATTTTAAAACTATTTTTAATTATGCTGTACGTAATAATTTTTGAATACACTATCATTTAGGGAAAACTAAATAAAAAACGTCTGAATAAAAGAAATGTATTATTTATAAAGCGTCTAATAATGTCTGTCTACAAGACTCGAAATCAGAGTAAATTGTGTAATCTTAATATTGCAAGTTTAAAAAATTTTATTTAATTTTATTGTGCATAAAATAAATTTTATACTTAGAAAAAAATGAGGGTTTCGCTCTAAAAAGAACTATTTCAGACACATATGAGATGTTTATAGCTCTCATCTCTATTTCGGGCACTCATGTACTCTCGAGTCTGTCTCGTGCTGAATACCAATTCAAGAGTTGAATTGAATAAGGGGACTAGAGATTGAAAACATGCAAAAGTATGAATTTTTATTTCCGGATTTAAACGTTTGATGAAAATAGAAATAAAAATCAATTTTTTTATTCTCTACAACATAGTATTATTAAAATATTAATTTTTCCACTTTAAATATCTTAGATTAGAAAATATGTTAAATCCATTTCGAGCAGTCCCCTTATTCAATTCAGACTTTTAATTGAATTTTACGGTCATTATATTAAATAAGCTATTCTATATTCTTAGTAATTTACATAAAATGAAAAAAGTATTTTCATTTTAACTTTTTTACATAAAACAGGTGGCTCTTCACGAGGCTAATACTAAACTACAAAGTGGTGCCGCAAAGGCAGGTGGGGACATGAGTCAAAACCAAAGACAATTAGAAGAACAAAGGAGACAATTTGAACAACAGCGGATGCAACTGGATGAAAAAGCAAAGAACGTTGATTCGAAAGCTAGAGCAGTTGAAGAAAAAGATAGGGCACTTCAAAACCTTGACCAAGAACTCAAAAAACGAAAAGCGAAAATGGACCAATTGGAACAACAATTACAAAAGGTATGTCAAGCAAAAAGAGGTTTTACAAAAATTATAATGTGTTTGTTAGGGAAGATTGGGGCAAGTTAGCACACTTGATATGTATGATAAGTACTTAGAGTGTTTCACTAATAAGACTTATTTTTACTGTGATGACAATTATAAAATATTCATAGTCATTATGTTGTGATTTATTTATTATCTTTAGGTAATATATATTAAAAATTACTATACAATATTGTATATTAATATTTAGTAAACATTATTAATGAAAAAATTGATAAAGAGTTTTCAAATAGCAAAAAAAATGTTTGTACCTGAAAAATCGAAAACTTTCATATGATCAAAACGAAGACATGCTAACTAGGAGAGGCCCAGGCCTGCGGATCACGGATTTTGCTCAAACTTTGGGATATGATTCTAGATAACAAAATATGAAGAAAACCAAAATTTTAGACTCTAACGCTTTAAGAAA
>UELX01003391.1:0-23761 GCA_900480035.1 Eupelmus urozonus | reverse complement strand
TTTTACAGTGGAAAACTTCAACTACGATTTTCTCAGGGTTCCCTGTATCTAGAAACTTCCTTTTTTTTTAATTGCTTTAGTTTTTTGCCCTCTACACTCTGGTACAGGTTATGTACGTTCAACTATCGGGGCAGTTTTCTTATGTAACCGTGGGCATCCTCCTTTAATAATAAACTTTTTTAGTTACTCAGTAAAAGATTTTGTATTTTGTGTAAATTTCATGTAAGAAAACAAATGATTTGTGTTACGAATTGATATTCTATCTAATATACATATTTAATAGAAAAATTAGTTCCAGAAAAGGAATAATCGAATAATTTAAATTATAATACGACTATAAATACGTGTAATTGATATGTGCAGATTTAGTTTGTAAAACAATTGATAGCCGTTGCCCGGAAAATTTGTTATTGGGCAGTATTATTGTAACCTCGGAACGGAATAGATCAATTTTTCCAATGATGAAAATAAAAGTCATGAATTCATTTGTTGTATTTTTAACTTCTTCTGACGTAATTCCTGCTTGATGCGGAAACAACTTGTATAGTTCTTGTGTAAATTCAATATATATATATAGCAATAATTTTCATCAAGAAAAATAACATTACTCATAATATGTACAAATGATTTTTAATTGTTTAAATGTAAACATATGATGAGTATTTAAATTTGAACGAATTTTCAACCATGCATCAACTGACCACATAAAACACCACTTGTAATGGCGGGAATTCTCTTATTAGTAGATCAGTAGGACTATCTCAATTCTACTATTGACCAAAGATTTACAGATTTGATGTAAAAGTTAACATTAATTAAAAATAAAAATTCCATCACAACGCTGTAACATAAATATATTGAATAAAAAGTATTGAATGAAGCAAAAGTTATTTATTCAATTGAAAAGATAAGCCTTTAATAGAAGTTTACTTCTTCGTACATTAAATAAAAAGAATCCCTTGAAAGATGGAATAGACTCAATAAGCTCGAACAAAAATAATTGTTAGACAATATATTTAGTTTCGCGAAACAAAATATAATTAACCAATCAAAATCGAACCTCATAAAATTATTAAAATTTACAGCAAAGTAAATTATCTTGGTTTGTTAGAAATAGATATACACATTTTAATATATAAAATCATCCACAAACGATAGATTCCTTTTTGGATATAAATTTCGGCAATTGCTGACTCTTATTTGCTGACTTACAATAACTGATCTTTTGATCGATTGTTTGACTTGGTGCTTACACCAATAAATGACACATCGAATTCTTCTCCAGGATTTGAAGGCTCAGTACTTTAAAGTCTGAACTAACATCTCTTGACGGGCATCTAAGGTGCAGCAGCTAGTGGCTTACTGAGGAGTTCACTCTAGTTGAACGAAGCGTTTTATTTTAATAGGGTAACATGCAATGCGGCTTTCGAATCATAGAGGAGATTTTGAGATTATCTCATCTATCCATTAAATCTAAAATAACATCTTGGTTTATTAGAAATCGATGTACGTATTTCAATAAATAAAGTTAGCCTATTTTACTAATTTTTTAAACTTCAAATTATTCTACAAATCTTATGCTGACTGCTATACAAAGAAATTTAACATTTGTATGGCCTTTTCTCCTTTCGCTAGTATACCACCGAGACGCTACGAAAAAGTCTGGCTATTGCTCTACTGTTTTCTTATCTGAACTACTGTTTTATAGATTCATTCTGTTTGTATCATTCATGTGTACAATATGTGTATGGAGCTAAGAGAGATCAATGTATTACACTGTCCCAGAAGAATCTCGAGTGGCTCAGAATCTACAGTTAACGGATCTACTTTATTTTATTACATCTTCACAAAATATCTTGAATAGGCAAATGAAATACCTGTGCGCACTTTTTATTATGTACACCAAAGTACGAAGCAGGATATTGAGTGGCTTTTGATTTCATTTAAGTTTACTGGTGCGGGTCCACACTCTTTAAAATACTCGGGTGTGCTTCTTTGAAACTTACTCTTGATCTCGATCAGAAATTTGCCGTCGACTTGTGTTTTCAATTCAGCAATGAAGAGACAATTGTTTTAATATTTATTTTACATGCAATCATTCTAAGATTACCTCACTTATTTTAATGTTCAGTGCAACAGTGCTAATTTATGGCTCCATTATAATATCTGATCTTATCTGTGATTTCGTCTAACTTATTATTTCTAATGAATACAACTTAAAGTTTTTATTTTTGTTCTAAATAATTTTTTCTTTTGTATGGCCTTGGAGATTAGATTAGGTTTCATTTCGCTGTTTACAAATTACGCTTTCAGTTTATAAAATTCTTTGGATTTTTAAGTTTTCCACCATTCTGCTGTCTTAAAAGAATGATGAGCTTAGAAAATCCAAAGATTTTTATTTACTACGAAATAGAAACTAATCTAACCTTGTATCGTTACTAAAACAAGATTATCGGTATGCTGAATTCAAATACAATTTAGATTAGTAGTTTTAAATTTACAGATTTTTACTCTTTTTCTTATAAAGTAATTGTTAACTGCAAACTCAAAACTTCTTAAACGTGCAAATAATAATAAATGCATTCATTAACCTTTCAAAAACACGACAATTCATTGGTTTTTAAAAGTTGATAGAATAAACAATCTATCTAAAGATTTTTAATGTTTTATGACAAATTTGACCATTCTGAGTAGGAGTGAATTTTTGTATGAAATATTACAAATCAAGGATACGCTTTAATAAACAATGTACATAAAGATGTAACAAAATTTAGAATGTATTTATTATTTAAGATCCATTTATTGGAAATGAATTTTGATGAAACTTTAAAAGAAAAAACAAAGATTTATAAAATTGTTACTCTGAAGTAACAAGTAGAAGTCACACGTAACGAATTATGGATTTTGATAAAACTTGCTAAGGCCTTTTTTTTAATATTTCCCTAAGAAAATTAAATTTTACTGAAAAAATAAATAATCTAAGTAATTTTCAGAAAATACACATTTTTTGCTTCTATTTACTTATTAAATTCAAATAAAAAAAGTTCAAATTTACTTTGCAGTGTATTTACTGTAATTGGATCGTTGAAGTGTGTCTTTCGAAACGTTCCAAAATGAACTCAACATTTGGAAATTCCCGAGGCCTAAAATGATGTTTGAAATAAAAAAATAATTGTAAAATATACCAACTTCATTTGCTTCTTTGAAGAATTACAAAAGCCTTTCTCCTCAACAAATTACAGTGCAACATCCTTCAGAACTACACAATTTCAATTTTGTGCTCATTTATTAAACCTACCTTTGAAATATTTAATAGAGTCTACTATTTCAGCTTTTTTTATATTTTGAATTTAAAAAAATATCCCAAAGTTTTAGCCAAATCCGTGATCCGAAATCCTGACACTCTCCTAGTAAGTTCTAAATTCATCAAAGCCTTTTTTATCATCAGTGCTTCAGTCCTATTCCGTTCTCTCCTATAAATCATAACTATACACTTCGGTATTTATCGTTCAACATTCAAATATTTTTAACAGCTTTTTAAAATAATTTTATAAAAATCTAGAAAATTCAAAGTAATAAATCGATTTTTATTAAATTAAAAATTTTTTTTCAACGTTTAATGGCAAAGCTGTGATTAAAAATAATTTAGTCGTCACTGATATACAAGATGTTTAGTCGATATCTTAAATCTAAAACCAATTGAAAAAAGTATTTACGAAAGCATTAGTTGTTCTAAAAAGCTAAAACCTTAATTTTCAGCTAGTAGAAGCCATTTTTAACATTGTAATTTAATGCGTTGGTGTATATAAAGTCCATTTCCAAAAGCTCTAGAGGTGGTGATGTTAAAAGAGGTTTCAAACCCATGCAAGTGCACCAAATCTGTCTTAAGTTCAAAATGTATTCTTATGGAACTCTTTATCATTTAACATTTTCATAACTACCTTGTTCTGTAAATAAATGGTAACTTGAATAATTGTAGTTTGCATCGTTCAACTGTCTTCATTTATCTTTTGAACATGTTTTTAAACACATTTTTCAGATTTAAATGTATTACGCGTATTATTTTGTTTATTTGTGATTTTTATTTCTAACGATTATTGTTTGATTTCAAAATTACTATTTACAAAGTTCTTTTTCCTAAATTTATTTCTTTATCCTCAAGAAGACGTTGAAATAGAATAATCGAAGATTCGCTGTTTAAGAAAAATATATAATTCAAAGAACCATAAAACATCTTTCAGTTATTAAAATTAATAAAAATATAAATTTAATGTTCAGACTATTTTCTTGTTCAAAAATAAAAAATATTATTGAGTAGAATGTGTGAAACTCTGCTGTAAATTGAGAAAAACTTTTACGGCGACTTGTCAAATGTTGCAAAAGGCTTATAGAGAGGATTGTTTCAACCGTATGCCATGGGACGAGTGGTACCAGCGTTTCAAATCGGACAGAGCATTCATCAAAAACCATTCCAAATCTGAACGACTTTTCACGTCAACAACTATGCTGAGAAAGTACTGTATAAAATAAAAAAGTTACGTTACATATACTTTTCGCGATTGAAAATAACTATTATCACAAACTATCAGAATAGTAGGATTACACTTTATTATAACCGTTAGCAACTTAACAATTCGATTTATTTATATTTCATAATCATTTTAATATATTTTCACTTAAGTTTTCAATCTAGTAGAAATGTAAGTAACTGTAATTTAAACGAAACGAAAAGAAATATTTATACTTAGGGTGATTGCAGGATGTTTTACAAAGATATCCAGCAAAGATTTGGAAAACTATCTTTTTCAAAGAAAGTAAAGACTATTTTATAGCTTTTCTTGAATTCTATACTCTTCAAATTTGGTTTATGGAAAATGACTTGATTATCTCCTTCTTTAAACCCTCTATTTATTAATTTTGAATAAAATATTTAACTTATAAGCAGGGAACATAATTTGTGGCTGACGTATTTGGCTAAAAAATTCACAGTGATATTGTCTGATCAAAAATTTGAAGAATGCGTCTCGACGTTTTAGACACTGAGAACTGGAATTTCAAACATGGTCATCTGAATAAAACAGGTTTAAATTTCCTTTCTTTTAATTCCTTATAACGTTGTCAAAAAATCTAGTTGTGAATTATTTGAAAAAGTAATTAAAAGTGGAAAATGTAATCTTTTATTTAAGCTCTTGTAATAGTTGAACGTGCCATTACATAAAAAGTTACAAACGATTGAACATTAAGCTAAATTTCATCCGTTATAAATTAACATTAATTTTGGTGGCAAAATTTAGCTTAATGTTTAATTGCTTGTAACTTTTTATGTAACAGCGTGTTTAATTTGTACAGAAGTTTAAATGAAAACGAAGCTTTTTCTCTTTTGGATATCATGAAGATTTAAAAGTAACTTGTCTAATATTTTTGATCAAAAAATAGAGCTATGAAGTTTTTTTAGCCAAACCGTTAACCTTAAATTGTGTACTCTATAAGTAAAATCACTTTTTTATAAGGATATGTTTTGAATTAACAAATTAATTATTTTATATATTTATTCATGGATACAAGTTCATAAAAATTTTTAATTTAATTATAGGTATAACTCTTTTCTATTTTAAAAGTATATAATAAGTAAAATAAAAGACTAAAAATTGGCAAATATATTAATAAAAAATATTTATTCCTAACCGTTGAATCTGGATACACATTAAGCAGTAGTTAATGCATGAATTACTTTCAAAAACTCGCCAGAGAATTAATTACGAGGCCGGCCTTCAATTAGACCCAAGAGTATTCTTCGAATTCACTCAGCACATCATCAAAAGAAAAAATTGCGGCACCCTCGCTTCGAAATTATCATTAAAAAAATCTTGGCGTAAAAAAAGAGGTAGCTCCGCGGTGCCGCGATCACAATTGGCACAAAGAAACACAAGCATCCCGGAGAGAAGAAATTAATTATTTAACATCTGAAAACAGCGAGCGGTGCGAGTGGTACACAAGAGCCAGCGAGAAGTGTGGCGAAAGAAGATGAGACAAAAAGAGAGTAGTCCGAGGGAGCGAGGGCGAGTCGCAAGGGTCGTTTTAACGGACGTCTGTTCTTCGAGTTAAATTTCACCCTACTTAACTATCGCCCCGTCTCTTTCTCTGCTCGCCGGTTCGACGGAGCTCGAAGGTCAGATAGAGAGGGTAGGATGGCTCAGCGGAAGATTCCGAGCCCTGTATATATATAGAGAGCTCACGAGTGAAGTTTTAATTAGCTTTTCCGAATTACTGATGTGGTCGACGGTCGGTTCACCGCTTCGCAAGTTCCTTTGCTCCGGGAACAAAGAGCAGTTGGCAAGAAGGAGGAGAAGAAGAGAAAGAGAGCCGCCTGCTATCCTCGACTGTGGGAGAAAGAGAGGGAACGTTGTATTCCTTTGGACAATGGCTAAGCTGCGCCCGGCTATACAACTTCCGAAGACCGACGTCGTCGCTGCTTTTGCTTCAGGTGCTGTATCTAATGCTGTTCGCGCGAGCTTGCCAGGATTGAAAGAACCTCGTCCTTATGTTAATTAATGCTTGGACTTTTTGAAACTTGAGCCACTTAATGATTACTTCCTCTTTCTATTTTTCTTATCTAACTTTCTTTACAATTAAAAATTCAAATTAAGAGGGTGTGAGATAAAAGAGACTCAATGTTTTTTTCTTCTTTATGAAATTTTCCAAAGGAATTATAATGAGAAAAAACTTATTTTTGAAAATTGTTCTAATTATGAGTAATTTGCACTTTGAATATTGAAAGTTTATTTTCTACAATTTTAAATATTCTCAAGATGAAAATTTTAAATTAATTTATCATTTGAATAAATTAAAAATTATATTAAAATTTCTTAGAAATCTTTGCAATTTTTTAATTAAGATTTATTTAGAGAACTTTTCTTCAAAACTTTTTTATTTTAAGGAGTTTCATAATTTTCTATCTTAGAAATTTCTATACATTAAATAAAATTTAGAGTAATGAAAATAAATTTATAGAATTAGTCTTGAATGATGTGTAAAATAATATTTATATCAACTTATTGACTTTACCTATAATTAATAATATTCAATTTTTTATAAAAATAGTATGTGATATGTGCAACCTTTTCTACATTTCAGAAACATATTGAAATATTTTATTTTTTTAAATAATTTATATTTGAAAAACTGAGAAGTAACATCGCATATTGAATAGATCATCGTATTAGGTACACTCTGCTTCTCAAAATCTCAGAAAACGATTAAGATAATTATCTAAAATTTTAATAATTTTTGTACTATGATAATCGCTAAAATTGGTGTATTTTACGTACATTTTGGCATCAAATTTGTATAACTTGAACGTTTTGTTTCTTTGCACTCATTTCGTAAAAAGTTTTGAAACATATCAATAAATATTTGATATGAAACAACGTATAAGTAGAGCAATCTGGGTACGGTAAGACAACCAACTCTTACAAGTTTGCATCATTAATATTACTTCAATTAAAAAAAAAAAAGGAAAATAACGCAATTAAGCATTCGATTACCATGCTCATACGCAGGAGCGACGCGTCCGCAAACACATCCTTTGCCTAAGCTTGGCAACAAAGCCCAAAATAATTCACGTTTCAATCGAGCCGCTCCGCAAACCCGCCCGGCCCCCCTCGCCTGCACCCAAAGTTTTCTTCATCAGGCCGCTCGGGCGCGCATTTCGCGCAGCGCGGCCGCGTATATAACGCGCGCATCGAAAAAACATCAAAGCTATTGTGTACATCCAATCGAGATGTTGCCAACCAGATCAATACGACTGTAAATTATCCAAAGAAATTATCGGCAGGGCGAGAGCGAGAGCGAGAGAGAGAGCGACGGGCGAGGGTTCGGAAAAAAAGCAGAAAGGAGAAAAAACGCGAGCTCGGGGGAAAAAAAGCCGGGCTCCACGCTTGCGCGCGCTAGCGGGCTTGTGTGTGCAACGCGCGCATGTAGGTGTGCTCTCGGTGCATCACGCATAGACGCGCGCGGAAGTGGACGGGCGGTGGGCTGCGCGCGGGAGGAGGCCGGCGAGCGAGCGCGGAAAAAAAATGGGGGAGGGCGTATTAAAAATAAAAAATTGCCGTACATTTTTCAGGCATTAACCTGCGGGCGGTGCGGGCGGCGGCGGCGGCGGCGGGATGATTCGGGTGGCGGTGGGCGATAGAACGCAGCGCGGTAGAGGGAGGTGCTACGCGCTGGAGAGAGAAAGAGAGTCGAAAAAGGGATCTCTCGATGTTTGCGGGGTCGAGGGAGGGCTTCGCGAGAGAGCGTAGGTACCCATATACATACGTTCGCGCGGCGCACGCATGTGTGGCTATATACGTACGCGCGCGTGGCTTGCAGCGAGCCGCGTTTTTACCAGATCTGCCTGATGCAGCATATAAAAGGAGGGGAGGGGGGCAAGGGAGAGGGCAGCGCAGCAGCAGCAGCAGCAGCAGGGGGCTCGTCTACGTCTCCCGATTGGCTTGCTAAAACCCCTGGAGCATACAAGCCGTCGATATATCTGCAGCGCGTTTAGCCTCAATTTTTCAAAATTAATTAATGTTCGACAAGCCCGCGCGCGGCCGGAGTACGTGCAGGTAGGCTTCCTCTCCTCGCGAGCGAGCGAAAGCGCTCTGGCGAGCTTTTTTTGTTTTACGCCACGCGATAAGTTGTACAGCCGCTTGCTAAGCGCGAGCTGGCTGTTTGACGTCTTTGAAAGATTTTTCTTTTATTGACGCTGGCGTAAGAGCTTTATTTTCTGCGGCTACTTTGAAAAATGCGCTTTTGATGGACTTGACTTGACGAGCCAATTAGAAGATTTGTTTGCTTAAAGCTGTTATTTAATAACTTGTTTCTAGTTCTCCTAGCATTTAGATGTAGAGTACGGACACTTTATGTGACATTTCATACATATGCTTTGGAGTAGTTGAGCTTCTTGCGAGTTCTAAATAAATTTGTAAACATTATCAAAGACGTTTATTTATATAAATTAATATTTTTCAAAAATTTTATTATTTGTTTTGAGATGATACAAAAATTATAAATTAATTAATTAAAATTTTTCAGATGGATAGATTACGTGAAAACGAAATTAAGACAGAGCTTTCCTGCAATACCAGATATTTATCCGTGACCTTTTTCTGAATACGTTTTAACTTATACACGCTTTCGATGTATGCGATTTTCGTTTTGGAAATACAAAAAGGATTATTTTATTGAAAATTTCCAGTATTGCCATAGTCAGCTTTCAAATGAATCACAAAATTATACACCAAAATTTCATTAAAAAATATCGGAAAATTAATTTACTACTACATTTAATACTTTAAGTAACATGAAGAATCAATACTAATTGTATCAAAACTTGTGTTTTCGGAAATTAATTTATCGTTCGTGAATATTTTTTGGTTTAGAACCTTCTAGTCAAGAAATTTAGAAATAAAACTTTTATAATGGCAAATGTCATCCTGCTTTTATTAAATTTTAATCACATCTGAAAATAAACGTTTAAAAAATTCAAGATATTGATTCGCTAACAGACTAGGTACTTTTAATTGAACGTCTATTCAGTTGCGTACACCTTAATAATTTGCGGAGCAATTAACTTTTTGCACCAAGCTTCATAAAAAATTATGCAAAGTAAACAAGTTTATTAATTTTGTTTTAATATCCTTTAGTGCTTCGTAATTGATTTTATAGGTACACTTTTTAGCCCTTATTATCTGCAGGCTTTTTTTAAACTTATTAATTTTAATGTTTTCACAATATAATAGCTTTCTGAAAAAATTAATTTTTTCATACTATCAAATTGAAATCATTTGTAAGACTCTGTATATAAGAGTGTAGAAAAGTCGCCTTAATACTGATAAAAGTTTAATCATGGTCAAACTTAAAACAAGCCCCTATGCACTGCACACCTCATTCTACAAGCCGCATATGAGGCGTAAGTCGAGTTCCAGATCAGTACGCTCAACCAGTGTGCGGCGGGCAATTTCTCAGCTCTTGCGCTCACTAAAAGAGCCGCTGGCTTGGCGCGCGCTTTCGTCGTTCGGCCGGCCGGGTGGCCAGCAGCAGCAGCAGCAGCAGCAGCACCGGCAGCGTAAAAATTACGTCGACTAGAGTTTATTTGTCCAAAAATGGCGGTGCCTCCTGCCAGAGCGGGGGTGGCGCTTGGTCCGCTTGGTCCGTGTGTGTGCGACACTGGCGCGCGCTCTGGGAAAAAAAGGCGGGGGACCGCGAAGCGTAGGTGGAGAGAGCGAGAGAGAGGATGAGGCGAAACGCGAGAAAAAGAGGAGAGAGAGAGAGAGAGAGAAAGAGGCAGGCTGCTACTGCTGCGGGGCTCTGATGTATCGCGTATTATTTGTGTGTTGCGTTCGCGTTGCTGCATTGCGCGCTTTTTTCGCCGCTCTCTCTCTCTCTCTCTCCCACCGCCTATTATTTATTAGCACTAACGTGCAATTGTATTGATCTGCAATATACCAGGCCGGCCGCTCTCGCTCGCTCAGGCTTTTCACCCTCGCGGCGGTGCTGCTCTGGTCCTCCTCCACCTCCTCTCTCTTTCCTCTTTTCCTCCACCTCCGCGGCAGCCGCACCGCCACCACCACACCACCCCTCTTTCAATCCTATGCAGCCGCACCGGCAGCGCCGCCGCCGCCCGATGCGCGCCGCACAGCATCGCCGCCGCCGCCGCCGCCGCTGCTGCACCCCCCATCGACGAATTTTTTCCATTTGTAAAAACGTATCTGGACTTGCCGAATGCCCGGGGATGGAGGTTCGCTCGGCGAACGGCCGCCCGCCCGCCCGATCGGCTTTGCGATATAACTCGGCAACGATGACTGATTCTTCGATGTTATATACACTTTTTCTCTTTCTCGCTTCCATGTCCCCTTTTTTGTCTCTGTCAAAGCTGCCACGCTTTCTCTCCCTCTCGCTCTTTTTTTTCACCAATCCAGAAACGATGCCGTCGTTCGACCGACCAAACTCGCTCTTTCTCTCTCTTTCGCCGCTGCTGCTGCTGCTGCTGCCTCGTTTTGCTTCGACGCGTTAAACAAGAATTATTTTTTCAGGGATTGTTCGCCCATTGTTCCCTAACGCCGATTCGATTAGTAAAAGCCTGAGCAAAACTCGTCTGGCTGCAGCCCGAGTTTGTTATAGATGGTTATTTCAAACATGACGCTTTTTTTACGACAGAATGCTCTTTTATCACACTCGATGACTTTCCTGGCCAGTAATTTAGCCTGATTATTGATAGCCCAATGATTCTTCACCAAAGCCGCAAGCAATCGAATAACCCAGCTACCACTTCAACCCCATCTCAATTAACCCGTTTCATCTTCAAGAAGAAAAATACCGTTAATGAGAACTGCCCCCTCAAAGGGTTTAATCAATCCTCACCTTTGTCCCCGCACAAAAGGAATATTCATAAAAACCCGCTCCGAAAACCGACCCCCGATGCAGAGAGAAAAAAATCCGAGAAAACATCTTAAAGACGCTCTCGAAGATTAAGAGCCGCTCCTTACATCAAAAGACGGCGCGCTTATCTCTCAGCCCCCCCTAGCGCGCGCGCGCGGCGAGCTCGCTCAGGCGCGCAGTCATCGAAAGAGAGCAAGCCGCAGGTGAATGATAATCGGATGACGGTGGGAGGCTGCTGCTAGGGGAGGTGGCGCGTGCCGCGAGCGAGAGAAAAAGCGGGGGTGGCAGGCGCGCGTGTGCGCACGGCGCGATATCACGCTAAATCGAGCCGGCAGCGTGGCCGTCAGCGGAGCTATTATATCGTCATCATAACGATATAACGCGAAATCAACAGGGTAGCCTCTCTCTTTCTTGCCCTCTCTCTCTCTCTCTCTATCTCTTGGCCCGCCTGGCAAAATACAATGGCTCCATTCGCGTATACCTCTGCGGCAGTGTGTAGAGCGAGAGAGAGAGGAACGCGATTCTCTACCCCCCTCTACGCAGGACTCTCTGGCACGCAGCTGTGTGCTGGAGGCTCGCGCGCTGATGTAACTAAATGATTGGGTAAATGATTTCACAGCGTGCCGCGCGAGTAATTGAGTGGTGTGCGCCGATGACTGCCAGCCGCTCTCGGGATCCGCGCCCCCGTCTGTGTGTCTATGTGTGCGTCTGTGTGTGTATCCAGCATACGGCAAAGCCACTCTGTACACACGGCGCGGCGCACGCAGCGCATATACCCCGAGCGCACCGGGGGAGAGACAGAGACACAGTAGAGCGAGAGAGAGTGTTTCCAGTAAAGCGATTCGCGCGTATAAATTCACGCGCGTGCCGAGAGAGCTGGCGGCTGGTATGCGTATATGCCTGTGTGTCTCTGTGTGTGTGTGTGTGTGTGTGTGTGCCGGCACGCGCCCCCCACGGCAATGACGAGTCATCCATGCTAGAACACCTCGCCAGCCGGCCGGCACTCCCACGCGCCGCTCTCTTTTGCACTCGCGCAAGCGACAGGAGGGTGTCGCTTTTACCTCTCTCTCTCGCTCTCGTTGCTCTCTCTATGTATACACTCTCATCCGTGTGTCTGTGGTGAGCGCACACGTCGACGCGTCTTTCGGCGTGTCGTCATTGTTGTCGCGCGCCAGGCGCGCGCGCGCGCGAGAGCGTCATGATTTCACGTTTGTTTGCGCGAGAGAGCGCTGCGGCCGGCTGTTGGCAAATTTGCGTGCCCGCGGGGATATGTTTTCGTTTTCAATGATTTATGCCGGCCGATTCGGTTACGCGGCCACACACACACCGGCTACTCTTCTCGCGCGGGACAGCCCGACCGGTGGGTTATGCGCGTAAAACGATGATGCGACGGCCCGAGTGACGATCGGCTGATCGGTAAGCTGTTGCGTTAAGGCTTCGGGAATGATGAGATGAAATTTTTTTTTCGGTTTTGGGGGGGATTGATGATTGGCGCCGGGCGTTGGTCGCCGTGTATTTATTTTTTGCTTTCCGTCGGATGCTGAGCGGGCCGCGGTATTATGTTATTTTTGCTTGGAAAATACGAGTCGGGAGAAAGGTACACAGGCATGTGTAAACTGTGAATGCTGTGAAAGTTTCGATCAATTTTTTGGACTTAGCTGTATAACGCAAAATATGCACGAGGGGGGCTGGTAGGAGGAGGTGGAAGAGAAAGCTTCTGAAAAAAATGAAAATACTGCATCTCCGCGCGAGCTGGGAGCTATAAATTTTACTGGATCGTAACTAATTTTTATTAAAGCGTATTTGTTAATATTAAGATTGTAAAGCGCTTTTATGAATGATTCGTGGTAACGGCTGAGCCATGTATGAAATATACTCGCTTTTTATTGTTTTATTCAAGATAGAAGATCGGGAGGTATTCTTGTTTTACCGTAGCTTTTTTTTCGAATGCTTCAGGAGCAATAATATCCTTGTAGGAATAAATGCGTGTCTTAAAAGAGTAATTTCCTAGCATTCCTAAGCGTTTAAAACACCTTTAAACATAAAAATGTCCAACTTTAGACGTTACGAGCTATAAATATCAAATAATTTGCACTATTCTAAAAATAAAACTCGCCTAAAATGAAAACTTTGCAAAAGTTTATTTTCCAACATTACCCACAAGACGCGCCGTAAAAATTTAACCATCCTTATCAATTTTCGAACGACGCGAGTCGAATAATCCTCAACGTTCATGCATATTCAGAAAAGCGCAGATAAAATTCAGCAAAGTTTTACAAAAGGATGTTTAATATCCGAGGATTAAGCCGTATTGTTGTTCGATCCGAAATAAAAGGATATGCCAGGCGCATCGCTGATGACCAGTCGTATTAAAAATGAAATTGACATTTAATTGCAAGAGAGAGAGAGCGGCGAGACAGTAGCGCGCACTCGTAGCTATAAATTCATATTCAAGCTCCGCGGGAAAAAGAATGAACGTGCCAGGCAGGCGGAGAGGGAGCGGAATGAGTAACGCAGTCACTCATGACATCACGCAATTACCGCTGAATGTGAATCAAACGTACAAGCTTATCTCATTACACGTCGGCCGCGCGCGGACGTATCGGCGAACGGCCGACTTCCTAAACGGATTTCGAGTGCGAGAAGCATTTCAGACGAGTGACAGTGCCAACAAAAACTGAAATCGAGTTCCCGGCGATTCCGACGGCCGCGCGCGCGCGCGAGCTTCAGGAGTGCCCCCCCTGCCGCGTTCTCTCTTGCCGCGTAATTTAAAAAACAATGGACGCCCAGGCACAATGAGGCCAAATGAGATAGAGAATGAAGAGTGTGGGGTTATATGTGGCTCGGGGCGAACGGGAGAAGCGAGCGAGAGGGAAAATTCGAGGGACTGGGCAGGGGTGAAATCCTACGCTTGGCAGGATTGCAGATGGGGTTGGGTGTCTATGTGCGCTGGGGATATATACTCAGTAGCAAAAACTTAGCGAACAATAGGTGAATCCAAACAAGCTTGACGATTACCTTTCTTGTCGATCGATTCCTGCCTTGCTTTCCTTACGATTCCGCTACTGTTGCTCAAATATTCGGATTTCAGACTCACTTGACGAACCTGAGCATTTTATACTTTGTTTTGTATTGATTTAGGGATACGTTACAAGGGGTAGGCTGGGAACGAGAGGTGCGGGGGTTCGCGTTGAAACTTAATCGAAAGAGCTTTCGAAATCTAAATTTAACACCAATTTATGTTAAAAAATTTAGCTCGAAATTCAATGTTTTCCGATTTAATTTCATAATAAATAACCGAACGATTTTCTCGTCAACACGCCGTCAATTTGTTCCCGTCAGTAATATTTTGCCTATTTCCCAGCTCAGTAGGAGGGGAAAGTCAGACTTCAGCTCGCATTGCTCATCACTTAGCAAGGTTCTATCGATTGTTGTTCTAATTGTGTTACCGTGAATGTCCGATTCATCCAGGCAAACGAGCCCAAGCATGTACAGGAGCGGGGCAGAAGAGAAAGGAGGAAAAAGAGGGAAGAGAGAGAATGAGTCGAGCCAAAATGCCGCTGCCGCTCTTTCTCTGACATGTAAAAAAAAAGAGGGGTGGCGCGGCGGTTTGCATATTTTTTAATGTCGGCGAAACAGCCAGAAAATTAATGTAACTTTTATCCGTCAAACGAGTAGTAGAAGAGCGAGCTCGCACGCTTGGTGCGACTACACCCACGTACACACACATACAGGCCGAGCGCGCGCACATAACTTTTATAATTTATTCGACCGAGAGCAACTGTCTCTGAAACAGTCTGAATGAAATTAACCTTTTGCAGCATACGAGCGAAGCGGGGGGGAGGTACTTGCCCGGCTGTGTGACACTGACGTTTAGGATAGATGGATGGAAAAGTATATTTCTTTTGTAATCACGCTTCCTTTTGAAGTGCCCGGGCGCCGAAAGCTGCTTTTTGTCCTCGCGCGGCCCGGCGAAATTTGCCCGATTTAAAATTAAAATCGCCCGCTGCCGTGCACTTGAATGCATTTATTACTAGTTGGCATTTTTGATGATTGTGCTCGTTTGTGATTAAACGCTGCCGACTAACATTTTCTCATCCTCTTTATCTCATCTGTTTTATATCCTTCTATCTTCGCTTGTGCTTCTGCCCCTTTGATTTCCTTTTACTTTACGAGTGTGCTTTAAAGTTCAACTGATTTTGTAATTGCAGTATGAAAAATTGTTCACATGCACTTGATATGTAAAAAGGAGAATTGAAGGCAACATGAAACATGAAATTAAAACGTAAAACTGACGTCAACAAAACAATTGCATATTGCTGAATTTCTTACTGTATTATTATTATGTTGAATTTTTCTTACTTCATTTTCTGAACAAAGTTTTATTATTGGCACTTTAGATATCACAATAAAATATTTTAATTTTTACTGCGTATAAATAAATTAATTGTAAAATTATAGTGTTACCAAAATGGGATTTTAGTAGCTTGATACTATGTAATTTTAAAAACTTGCAAAGTCACCGCAGATAAAATCAGAAATTATCCAACTAGACAATATAAACTTATAGTTAATGAAAGACTTTTACTTTTTTTAATAATATAAATACCATCTGTTAAGTTTTAAAAATACTAATTTTCTGTTTACATAAAAAATAAACTAATATTTTAAACTGTCACAAATAAGTTGATGGATTTACAAAATGGAAACGGATGAAATAAAGAGGTATACCTCTTATAAATAAATAACGAAATACAAAAATAAGTACACATAAATTTGTCTCATGCTAAAAAATGTTTACGGAAATAATGCACAAACTGTTGGGTTAGATAAATAGCAAGATTGAAAATACCTCGGAAAACTATATGCAATCCCCAACAGTATTTAAAAACGTATACAGTCAATTTAAAAAAATCTATGAGCAGTGATTCTTTCTCTCTTTTGCATAATAGATATTGTTTCTGCTGCTTCTATTATCAAATGACATACAGTATTCAATCAGAACAGTATGACAGCACAGTAGTAGAGAGCTGTATAAATTATTATAGATTAATTAAGTCGGTAAATAATATGCGTCGTTGGCGAGGAATAATAAAATCAATTTTTAAGCTACCCCTGGCGCATTCGGTCTTCAAAGTACACACAGAGCCAGTGAGAGCAAAGTTACACGTACGTAGAAGCGGATCGTTTGCTGGTTCTCGCGTTATTATGCCCATTTGCATAATGAATTAAAGGCTTTTAGTAATTAAAGCCGGATTGCACGATGCAAATGCGGGGGAACGGACAACTGGCTGGCATATTAATTCAACATGAATTCGATGGGCTTCCTTAGTTGTTGAAAATGTTCTTAAATACTTTAGCCGCTTGTATAGATAAGAGCGGTGGCGGCGAGCGCGCGGCGCAATAATCGTTGAAACGCTATAAAAGATAAATGTTTTTCCATAATAACAAAAAGGCACCGGCCTCTTAAACCCATAATAGAAACTCGCATAAATTTTAATATTAATTTTTAACATTCTCCCCGAGTCCTTCATTATGTCTTTAAACGGTACGAAAAAAATAAACGGGCAGAGCGAGAGGGAATATTAAAAATGCAGCGCGCCAGACAAACGTAATTTTTATCTGATTATATTTTGCGAAGCAGCGCGCGCGTTTCGGCTCTCGCGCTCTCTAAAGATTATGTACTTTAAAAAAAAAAAAAAGTGAGCAGCGAATGACCGAGCGCCGCATTCTCGAACGTTTTGGTTTCGACATAGTTGCATCTTTTTTACGACTCTGCGCCTGCAACCGAGCATAAAAGCAAATTTATTACTTTTGCCGATCGCCGGCCGGTTCAGCTCTCTTACTCTCTCTCTCTCTGTCTCTCCTTCTCTCTCTTATACATATAGTATAAGCCCGTATACGCGCGTACGCGCTTATTCACGCCGCTGCATAATTCAAAGATATGCCGATGCCGTATAATTAAGTAGGCCTTAGCATAATCTTTTCGTCGAGTGCGTTCTCGAATTCTGAAAGTCCGAAGGCTCGCGCGCGAGCTCAGCCTCCCAGTTTGCTGTATACAGTGTGTAGCGCGCGCTGACCGTGAATAATCTTTGCCGAGTCCAACAGAATCTTATCGCGTTTAAATTAAAATATAAATACTTTTAAAGAATATCGGTACTGTTTCTGGTTTGCTTTTTTGCGGTTTTGCGTAAAGACGGATTTTTTTTAGGTGCGGAGAGCTGACAAAAGTTTTTTTTACTGCATAATTCGCCGATATATCACTGAGATAAGGCGTCATTGCGCGGTTCTTAAAAGTTGAAAGTAATGGTTTTAAGGTTAAGTGTGCGGCGAGGGAAGGAAAATATTGCTTTCTGCAACTGGAATACAAGTCGAGGCAGCTTATTTTTCACCCATAATTTACTTTTAGTGACTATTAATCTGAGGAATTTTCTACTTTGATGAAAATATTGTCATGTTTATAGTCATCTAATAATGTGCTGCTGAAGGATTTTTTCTCAAATACTTAAAAAAAGAAAGAATACGTCCTTACAAAATTTCATTATAAATTGCGAAATCTCATTAAAATTTCACGTCAATCATAAAATTTTAATTTAATAATATTACAAGGTCACTATTTTTCCTCAAAGCTTATTACTCGCCACAGAATTTCAAACCCCGAACGTTATATCCAATTCTCCCAAATCTCATAATAACAACATCAGCTATTTTTGCATTTCCTCCATAAACCCATTCGCCCTTTTTCAAACTAAACGCGGCTATTTCCAGCCTGATAACGCAAGCACAAAAGGCGAGTCCCGCTCGCTCGCAGCGGCGGCAACTATTTCAGCCGAACAATTTTTATTTCTCGTATGTTCTTCGGCGCCGGCGCATACATAAAAGAAGCGTACCGGCAGCGGCGGCCGGGAAAAGCTCAACTTCGAAACTGATTGTCGCAATTCCATTTCCAATTTTGAAGCGCCAGAGAGAGAGGCAGAAGGCTCCTCCCGCTGCATAGGCGCGCTGATTCAAAGGCAATCATCGCAGCCGCCTATCAATTCCCAAACACTATAGGGCTCCTATCTTAGCCTTTGAAAGCGCTTGCGCGCGCGCTCGCGCTCTGGAATTTAAGCGCGGAGCGCCGCCCGGATCCTCTTTTTTATTTTCCGAAGTGACCGCGCATGCATCATCTCATATGGGGCGAATGCAAATCTGCGCCGAGCGAGAAACGCGTATATATACATATACACATACACGGGAGCTCGGAGAGTAAGAGCGAGAGGGACGGATAGAGGCCTTTCGCAATAAAGTCGAGATGCAAAGCGATCGCGCGACCGAGCGCTCCTGTCGCCCTGCCGGTGCGCGCACAGCCAGGCAAAATCGCACGTGTGGATAATGTATACCAGAGAGCGAGCGCTAGACCTGTATAACTCGCTCTCTCTCTCTCTCTCCCTCTCTATCTCTCTCCTTTCGCGCTCTCACAGGAAGAGACAGAGGAGAAGGAGGAGGAGTAGCAGGCGGGATGCCCCCGATGCCAGAAAGAGAGAGAGAGAAAATACACAGGCCTGCTATCGGAGAGTGCAACACACAAGCGCGAATCTCTCTTTCTCTCTCTTGCACCCTAGGCTCGGCTCTTCGATGCGGTATAGTGCTAGAGAGAGAGAGAAAGAGTGTGTGTATGTGTGTGTGTGTGTGAGAGAGCGGTGCCGGTCCTCAAATGACTCACGCAAAAGTAAATTATACATTGAAAGGGTTTAATATAATGAAATGCTCCATATGCATGAGAGGCCGGCCTGACGCTTTGCGCGGGCACAAACACACGGACACAAGCGAGCGCAGGCTGGCATAAGGGGCAGTCTGTGTGTGTATGTGTCTGTATGTATACAGAGAGAGCGAGTTATATGCGAGGGCATCACGTTTCTATACGCGAGCGCGACAGTTTCGCCGCCTTCTAGCGGCGCGACATATATCGGTGGCTACTCTAAATGCCGAGAATCATTTAATAAGGAATAATCCTGCAACACTTGGAAATGTCATCTAGTTGGGAGGTATGAAGAAATATCGTAAATGAATTTCAAATTTCTAAAGTAATATTATAAGATTAGGTAAAAAAACGTTGAATAAGTGAGGTAAAAGATGATCGCCGTTATTAGAGAATAGACAAAAATAGAAAAAGGAGGAGAAGCAGAAAATTTTAGACCGATCAGCTGTGACACTAAAATATTTTTATGATAAGAGAAACATATACATATTTGTATTGATCAAAAATATGTAATTTTTAGAAAATTATAAATTTTCAAAATTTTTTTCATGGCAATAGAAAGCCCTTGTTGATATAGAAAATGCGAGAACTCATTTTTTTTCATTTAATTTTCAATTTTTCGAAAATACGGCAACGGTACGTTGTTTTCCATTGAAACAATTACTTGACGTTGAAAAATTTTCTAAAAATTGGAAATTAAGTTTAAAACAACAGGTTTCTTTATTCTTGATAATAATGGGTTGCACATCACCTTAACGTGACAATTTATTACTCTGTCATCAATGATATTAAACAAGTAGATTTGGATTGGCTTTTAACAATGACGGTACGTTTGTGTACTCAAGAATGTATACATATTTATCATCAGTAGTCACAGCAATAGCATAATATGAACAGTAATAAGTAAACGTACCATTATCTGAGGTAAAAGTGCAAAAACAGTTATTTTGGATATCATTACACTCGTAAGCATCCGCAATTTAATGGAACACTAGAAATTCTGACCAGTAGTTGGCCATAGGGCCGTGCATATTCCTATTTCCTCTTTTTCATTAATTCCTAAGCAAAACAATGCAGCGCCTTTTATCATTCATAATCTAGTAACTTACATCTCGATCTGAAGGAGTATTAGTAATTAGTAGTTACTACTCACATTTTGGCAGCAACAATGTACATGTCATTGTCCGTGATTATTTTATCATGACTAAAATGTTAATGTTTATTCGTTGAAAACAATACCCTTTCTTAATTGGTAATAGTATGAGTTTACTTCAATGAATTTTTTATTGCATTGATTATTAACGTTAGAAGAAGCTGATTCTTTTCAGAAATCATAAATTATTTAATAACTTTTATATTTGATTATTGAGGTCTTTTATGTTTGCTTATATTAAAATTGAATTGAAAAATGAAAAGTAAACGAAGAGTACAAAAATTATCTTCAACACTAGAATTTACTAGAATCAGATAGCAGATTTTAAGGTACAGATTTTGTTATTAATAATAGCAAAGGTATGAATAAGCAGTAATTTTTAGTAGGTACCAATTTGGATCGAAAAGCTTCGAGTAAATCGGATACATATCATATAGTATGTAAAGGATAGTTATAAAAGTATTTATATAAATATCTACAAAATATATTTTTAAGAGTAAGAAGAATGTATTCATAATTAATTTGAAAATATTGAATTTGTTTACGAAAATTTTCTTTCTCTTACTAGCTAAACAAGCCTCATGTTGACTAAAAATATGAGTTTTATTTGCGTTTATCTTTTTATACTTAACACTTTGTAAAAACGGCTATTATACAGTTATATAATTTGGATTGCAATAAAATAACCAAAAATAATAACAAATAATTGCAATAAATAAAAGTTAATTGGAACAGTTTAATGGAACACCACTCGGAATCTCAAAGTTTTTTCATCGGTTTTGTTAAAACGTCTTTTACAAATTCCCATAATAGTTTGAAAATGCATCTTTTATTTTCAGCTTTTGTCACACAATAATTTTTCCCGCAAACAACTACCATATTTTATCGGATTACACTTTGAAAGCAGAAGTTATCTAGCTCCCAAAATACTTTGTTTCGAGTTCGACCAAAAATGTAATTATTTTGGGATAAAGACGCTCACCCCCGCAGTCTTTGGGCTCTCTTGCTTGGTGCGCCTTCGCAAAAGGGTAAAATCGCAAGATGAAGGGCGCGATTACGGGACGGGGCCTGGCATGGTGGGGGGAACAATTTTCAAAGTTCTGAATTATCGTTGCACGCGAAAGTCCGAAGAATCTCGCCTAATCTTCGGGGATCTCGTGATACATAACTCCAAAGCTGAAACTATTCCGAACGCGGTTCTCCCTCGTAATTTATGCAGCTCCACGAACGAACGCGCGCACCCGTCTATATACGTATATACGTGTGCGCGTGCGATGATTAAATCCACGCCTTGCGGTACGCGTACGCCGAAGCATCGAAACGCCGCGGCACATAATCTAACCCTCATCGCCACCGAGCTGCATCGATGTTATTGATATTTCCTCGTCCTTTTTTTATAGCGCCGAGCTCTTCCGTCTTTCTTTTTGTATCTGCTTATTTGCGGTAATTATCGCACATCCAGTTGGCTAGTAATTACCTCTCGTCGTTATTCAAATATTTTATGTATGTACAAAGAAGTGATACAGGTGATAAGTGCGTATTTCAAATTGACTTCCGAGAAGTTGTAATCGTTATAAGCTGTAGTTGAAATTTATTGTAGCGAATGATACAATTAATTTTGATAATTAAGAATATAAATTTTATCGTTAATTCAGCATCTAGATAAAAAATGAATGAAAATACTACCTTAAAAGTATATTCATGTTTATGAATACTTTTGCTTTTCCGAAATAATAAAACACTCTAGCGAATTATCATTATCCAGTTTACCAGTTTAATTATTTTCTTGTCAATATAAAATAATAACATAAACAAACGTATCTAAAATTTCATTTGAAACTACAATGATTCTCAAAACAAGAAATCGACCATCTGACGTCAGAACTAGAAAGGGTCTCTCATTAAATAAAGTATTAAGCGAACCGGGCGTCAATCGCTCTCGATTGTCTCTAAATACTTGCGCAGATATCTCCCGGAATATATTGTCAGGGCGGCCTACGCAGACAGAGAGAGAGAGACTTGGCCACTAGTAGAGTTCTCTCTGGCCTCACTCCATCTCTACAGAGCACTTCCGGCCAGAGAATGTGCAAGGGAACTTGGGCGTTATATAGTTCGCGGGAGGAGCAGCCACCTTGGGGAAACGACTGCTGCCGCCGCCGCTGCTGCAGCGCCGGCGGAACTCCATTATTACTCTGCAATTAGCCATGATTAAAATATTTCGGCGTCTCGCGTGCATCTCGGATATTAATATACACGTGAACCGGTCGGGGGCAGCGCGAGGAGGCGCAGCAGCAGCGATTATATGGAAATGGGGCCGAAGATCGGAAGGAAGATTCAAGCTCCTTCATTGATTAAATAATCGCGCTCTCGAACGCTCGCTCGCGCGCGCGCACTCCGCCCGATAATGACTTATTTATTGCGCCAATTATTTTTCAGTCAATTAGTAAACTAGCGCGGCCTCGATTATCGATCGTCGATTATAAAATTTTAGCCCCCGAGTATCGTTACGTATTTGCGCGACGAATATTTAGTAATTTGCCGGCCCGTCCTTAGACGGACAGTTGTTTGTGGCCAGACGGGAATTTTTCAATTTTTTTCTTCGCGATGCCGCGCGCGCACACACGTTTAATTACGATAAACTATGTTAATTGCTGCAAATTATATGTAAGGCAGTTAAGATTTTGTGAGAGCGCGCGCTTATGTGGGTATGCGCGCCGCAATTAAAATTCGATCAGCTGCTTTAGATAGGCTAAGATTACACTGTATACGGCTGAATGAAATATTTACCGGTTCCTCTTACCGACAATCAGCTTTCGTAATTTGCTCGAATTTATTATGTGAGTAAATGAGCATTTTTTGCGATGTATAACGCGATTTTGTAATGTAAAATAAATTTTTCATGTAATTAGCTTGGATTATCCGCATTCATTGGTTCACGTAATACAAAGTTAATTTCTGTAAAATAATATTGGAACATGGTATCGTTAAAAGAGGTAACGATAATATTTGCTATTTTACTTATGTGATTGAAATCATTTGTAATTGGGTTATTACCTAACTTCTAAATAGTAATATATATAGAATCTTACGTTCTTCTGAAATAAAAAAGAACAGGTTTCAATCGATATAAATGTAGTTTAGTATGTGAAAATGCTAGTACTTGAAGTATGAAAGCTTTTTTAGATGTTTATTTGACTTGTTTTTTCAAGAACTTTATATTTAAAAATGTGCTGAAAGTACATTTTTATAAGTTGCTAGTATTTAAAAATGTACTTATAATAACTGCTAAATAATAAGCTTTCAAAAATTTGAAGTTTGCTCATTGCTGATATTGTAATTTTTCAAAAAAATAAAGAAAAAATAGTAGAATATATTTTATATAATATTTTATACTGTATACTTTGACATGAATGTGATTTTTCATGTTTTCAGAAAGGTTTTGAAGC
>UELX01003390.1:0-23762 GCA_900480035.1 Eupelmus urozonus | reverse complement strand
ACCCTCGCTACGCTCGGGCGGTAAACACGCCCTCGTGCGAGAATCAACTTTTTCACACTTGTATCGAAAACTACTATTTCGACCCTTTGAAGGTATTTTTATTTTAAACAAGTACCGTTCGGTTGGGAGATCGCACCTACTTTATTTCAGGAAGTTGTTAACAAGGAAGTACGACGGAGTGAAGGGCAGTGAGAATTTTTCGATGATATGATAATTTAAGGTGACACATTAAACAAACACGATGGGAAAATTTATTGACTAATCGTAAAATTATTCAGAAGTTAACTTAAAATTAAATCCTTAAAAATGTTAATTTTATAAAAAAATAAGTGATATTGCTTAGCCATACAGTTTTACTGGAAGAAATTAGATAAAACCACCGGAAAGGTAAATATAGTATAATATTTATCTCATTCAGAAACTGCGAAAAATAAAAAACTATTGTTAGATCTTGGCGAGTATCACCGATGAATTGGACCATTTTAAGTTTGTATTAAAAAATTATGTGTATGCAATGATGGTAGAATCTGCGGTAGAAGGAATTCAATTTATGGTCGAACTTCTCTGAACCTAATGAGGCCTACTACTCTCTTAAGTATTAGTATCTTTCAAAAGACTTCTTTGTATTAAACATCCAAATAAAAAGTTATCATTACAAGTATCCTATAAAGATCGAACGCTAACTGAAAACAATAGCTCTATATCTAATGGCAACTGTTCTCAACATTTTTACGATTCTCTAATCTCTCCGCGACATAACAGTTAAAAAAACGAACGAAGAAGCGAAGCCGCGTTGACAGGCGGGGCCCAAAAAAAAGACTATAAATACCGACGTCGAGAATCGACCCAAGACTGCGTTAATTTAATCGCCCATTGTTCAAATCCGCGTTTTCCAGCTTGGCGCGCCATCGGAAGCAGGCGCACTTTTTACTGCCCCTTTCAGCTCCCTCCGCTCGCACCATAAATTCGAAAAGGGCTTTATCCGTCAAAACAAGAACTTAGTTCCCATCCGCCGGCTCGTCTTCTTCTACTGTAATGTCTCCCCCTCTGTGGGCGCGCGCGCTCGTGGAAATTTATTTTCCCCCGAACGATTAGTCCCTGCGCATCTTATTAAAGCAATGTTCTCGCGTGCATAAAGCTGGACAAGGTATATATCCGAGAAGGAAGAGTTCGCAGAAGAATTTCAGCATTGAGCGAAGGGGTTATTATAGAGCGGTTGAGGGCTATAATGTTCTTCACTGGGGATTTGCGATATGCTTTGGTTGTTCTATTTCTTTTTTTGTGAATTGGGTTTCGAGGAATAATAGAGAACGGTGTATATAGGGTAAGCGAATGCGCGCATAAATAAATTAAATTTAATAAATGCATAACGCCGCAATAATTTTCCGAGTGCTATTCCTTCTGAATGCGTGCAATTTTCAAGCAAGTGTATATATGTATGTACATAATACAGTAGCTTCGCGGAACACGGAACACCTGTTTGTATATAATAATAAATGACCTTAGCGAAATAATAATAATTTCAGATGTGAAAGTAGAAATTATACTTTTAATTTTTTTAGTATTATGAATTTAGTTAAGCTTAATGAGGATTTGGAATTTAGATTTAGATTTAGAAATTTCATTCACAAATGAAAGAGTGAATTTTTTTTATTAAAATCTTTTTATAACGTAATTGATTTAAAACATTTGAGTTTAGAATGTAGCCTTTTAAAAGTATGAGAACTGGAAGTAAAAAGTTTAAAACTTATATTTTAATTTTTATAAAAGTTTAAAATGTAGGCTTTAATTTTTAAAGTAAGTTTTATTTGCAAAAATTAATATCATGAAAATTTAAACTGTCTTGGATAAAAAAAATGTAATAGAAAATAACTGTATATGAAAAGTGAAAAAACTAGCTGTATTATTAATATAAGTAAATATTTGTATGTAGTATCTACATTGCTAAAAATATTACAATATTAGATTATAGTTACGATATTTATACAATAATGGTTTAAAACCTACATTTTAAACTTTTATAAGGATTAAAATAAAGATTTAAAAATTTTATTTTTCGATCTTGTACTTTTGAGTTTGAAGTGTACAAATAATTTTGAAAATCTTAATTCAGAATTATATTAACCCAAAAACCACCTTTAACCTGAATAAAACTTTATTTAATAAACCTGACAAGCTGCAACTCTATCCGTTCAAAGGAACTTTGATGAAAAACCCATATTACTCCCATCCCTTGAATTAAAAGAAACCTCCGAAGCAAGCAGTTCAGCTTTCCACCTAATATCCACTTTCCCCCTGCACTTTCTAATTAAAACCCCAGCAGCGCCTCGCCGATAATCGGCAATTACCTCCGAGCCGGCTCGCCACCGCGTCCCGTTAATCCCCCGAAACGAAAAAGCGAAGAGCGCACTAAAAAATTTCCCCGCGTAGGTGTGCCCCCGTAATTTATGTTTCCGTCGAAGGACGAGCGCGCGCGCGCGAGCCGCTAGGCTCTCATCGGCCCGATACTCGCGAAAGCGCGATAAAAAAAACAGGGAGCCCTCATTTCCCCCCCGGCCTTTTTCCCTCGACTCTCTCTCTCTCCCTCACCTACTTTCCGCTCAGCGGAGTTGCTTGCTCGCTGGCATATACATACGCAGGAGGGTCGGAAGCGAGCGCGCGGAACTTAAAACCGAATTAAGATTTAAAGGGCGCGGAGAGTCGTAAAACGGAGCGCGGTTAATTTAGGTATTGCGTACGCGAAGCACGTGTGCTGATGGGAGTAGCCCGTGTGCTGCTCGCATGCCGAGCGCTTTACCGGGGTAAGATTCAACGAGAATTTATGTGTACTTTCTGCGGCTCGCTGTGTTCATCCTGCTGATGCGTGTGTGTTTGTGGGTATGCGTGTGTTTGTGAGTGAGTGTGAGTACGGAGGGCAGGTAGACGTTTCATATGCGGTACATGGTCATCTTGTTTGCTCTGGTGTAAATTTGACTGCTCTTTTCTCCGGTGACGTTGAATATGACTTTCTACGGATGGAAAATTTTCATTTTCGGAAATTGTTGAGTGATTTTGAGAAAATTAACGGATTTTGGTGGTTTGAAAATTGAGTTCATATTATTAAGATTATAATTACGGAACTTTCAGTATATAAATTTTACAAAATCCTCTATTTATTGTTGAGATTAAAAATAAATGTAAATGCTTTCTGTTTAATTAATAAGATTGAAATTAATAAGATTAAAATGAATATGATTATGTAAAAATAAAATATAATTTAAAACTCGTTTAGTGTCTGTATTAATGAAAACTTAAATTAAATTAAGGGCAAATAAATTATTTCAAATTCTGAAATTAATTATATAAATTAATAGCTTGACAGGATTGACCACTATGGTAGACACACGTGTCAGAACGCTTGTTAAATATGTAGTCAATAAATTTTAATCTTTCTCTTATTCAAAGAATTTCCATGTCTGGTTTGCGTATCATATGTTGCGGTTTTTTAATGAAATAGATGTATCACTGATTCTTAGATTATTAAAAATTTATAGGAAGCAAGTTAAAGTCAAGCAAGTTTCTTAAGACTATATATATATGTGTAAAATAGAAGTATTTTTAGCATTTTAAATTTTTATATAGATATAAAATTCAGTAATTTCTACAATGTCTGTAGAAAACATCTTAATTGCCTTAATCGCACTAAAACAAACCCACAATCTCAGCAATTAATTAAAAAAAAACCCAACAACTCCTCCCTAGCTCACAGACAACGCACATAGCAAATCCCAAGGAAATCAAAGAAACGCAGCCAAGAAAAACAGCGTCGACTCCCACTCGCAGAAAATCAAGCATGATCGTTTCGTCCTAGGAATCGTCGAGCTCGGGCACCAGCCAGCTGGCCAGAGAGGCCACACGACTGAAGTCGTCATCCTTTTCGAAAATTACAACTCGCCGCTACGGCAACGGATCGACTTACTCGGTTTACGATCGCGCGCGGCTGCCGGCGCTCATTAAAACCGATTCAGCGCGCCTTCCGCGAACGGCATGAAAAATTCATCAGCGACCTTCGCTTATTATATACGCATAGTTTCACATTTTTTTTTTCCTTCCACGAAGGTTCGGGGATCGTCCCGAGGCTGTCTCTTTTCTGCGAGTCTTATCTCAGCGGCTTGTTTATACTTTTCATTTTTCAGCTGCTCACCGTTCTGGAGAGATTACGAATTTCAAATGTAAATTCAGCGCCGCGCCGCTGTGTATTTGTGTTAAAATAGCGTAACATTTGTTTCGTTCTTTTTTTTCTTTTTCTTTTTTGTTTTGTTTTCCCTACAAAACACCTGTCGGCTCTGCCTCTGATTTTTAGTAATTACGAGATTTTAGTGTGAAGATTGTATTAAATAAGCATAAATTAGCGAAAAGTGGCCTAATTAAGGAATAATTTTATCTTCGATCCGCGCAAATTAAGATGTTTTGAGGGAGCGTTAAAAAAATTTTCTGGTTTCGATTTTGAGAATTTATAATCAACAAGATTTTGCAGATAATCCTAAACAAAAGTATCAAGTTTCTCTACATTGTTGCAAGAAGAGAATAAACCTAAAATTCATAAAATTACAATAAAATTCACTATAAAAGAATTCAAAATAATCAACATATCAAAACATAACAAGCCGCAGCCTAAAACAAAAGCAAAAACTAATACCAATCTTACGATCAATCGCATCCCCGCATCTATCCTCGGCGACCTCGTTTCCGCCAATTCCCCTCATCTACCTCTCTTTTCATCTCCTTCTGCGATCGAATCCCATCCCCCCTCTGCCAAAGCGCGCAATATTCGCCGCATTCGCACGTGAATTAGTTGCCGCGCTGCACTGGGCCCTCCTCACGGCCGCGATGTTTCATGGTTTTGGTCCGACAACTCGGTTAATAGCCCACCGGGGGATCCCGCTTTGTTCTCCCGCAGAGCGCCGCTGGCGTAGCTCACTCTCTCTCGATTACCGCGACTCGCATTATGCGCGCGCGCTCTGATATATATATATGTGTACAAAGAATGCTTTGCCGCAGAGAGCGGCCAGCTTCGGGGGGCGCGCTTCCTGCGCTGAAAGCGCGCGCACCGAGTTCCGATAGATATACGAGCGATTTGAATTTCGCGCTGTTTTTGTAAGCGCGCGGGGACGTGTTGAGAGATGCGGTTTGGTCGTCTGAGCGGGAGATATTGAGGTTTGATGAGATAAGGCTTTTTTGTGCGAGTGCTGGTTTTATTGTTTAGAACTGCTGAGGCTATTTTGAACGTGGTTTTGTCGTTGTGATGATTAGGAATGAAATTAACAATTAGATTTTAGTGTGAAAAATTATTAAATAATTTACTATAACAATAATTATTTTATGATATTTTATTATTTTATGTTTAATTATTATATGAATTGGGATTTATATTTTATATGTTTTGGTAAAATGTTAATGCATTGGGGCTATATAATGAAGCCGTTTATGAATTTTTGAATATATGAGATCCGACTTTCTATAGGTAACAATTATATAATAGTGAAGGGTCAAAAACCTTCGTTGTAAAGTATAATAACCTATATTTATGCATTTATGCGATGTAAAGCCAATTTTCATTTTTTAATGACATCAAATCAATATAGGTAAACTAAAGTAATACTATTAAAAATAATTATATATCATGTCACATAATAAATGTAATAACAAGTATATTAAAAACATTTATCATTATTAATTATCTTAAGCAATAATTATATGAAAAATTGTTATAAAAACTACTGGCGAAACATATATTCGCCCTACCGTACTATTAAAACTCAACATTTTCAGACATGTTTTCATACCCAGCCGCGTAAACAAAAATAAAAATTTCAATTGAGCCATTTGTCGAAAACCTCTTCGACGTATTAAAACACGCCGCGCAACGTACACAAACCTAAGTAGAGTACCGATAATACCATCATTCACACTCGAAAAATAAAACATGACTTCAACTCCACTCCTAAAACCCAACCAGCGCCTCTCCGCGGCACTACAGCAGCACCCAGCTACGAAAACATCTCTCGAAAACATCTAGGCGACAAAAAAATCGCGACTTTCAAGCCCCTCTCCCCCTATCCCACCTCTATTACTTATAAACCACTCGAGCCGCACGCGCACTCATCTACGTACACAAACAAAATCAGACTTTCTCCTCTCCCCTCCCGGCAAAGCAGCTCATCCCGATACCGTAAATTTTTCAATAAACCTCGTATATACAGCCCCTCGTGCCACCCACGCTATGACCGAGCCCTCTCCAAAACTAATTAAAAATAGACGTTAAACCGGCCGGTCCGCGGAAAATCCACGTCGAGCTCGCAGCTAATCCCCCCGGCCCTTAAGGCCGGCGCCGTATGAATAAACAGAGCCGGCTAAAATCGAGACTCCAGAGCGCATTGACATGTCAGCGCGGGGGCGATCGATCGGCCGACACGCAACGCTAGTCGGAGAACAGTTGTGCAAACATATTAGGGCCCAGTTCCTATATACCCGTCCCTCGCACTGCCAGCGTATATGTATATAGGTGAGAGGCCAGGTATTTGCCTTTACGAGCAGCCGAGTGATGCATCGCGCTGTTTACGAGGTAAGATTGATACCGAGCTTCCAATCGCGAAGCAGCGCGCTTTTATAATAATACTGCGGGCGCATGCGCGCGTCTTGGCTATATACATAGGTGTGCGCGCGCGCGCCTGCGGTCTTATGGAGATAGTCTTCCGTATTTGCTGCGGGCTCGTATTTCACAGAGCCGCGCCGTGTGAGCGGTCAGTCGAGATCGGGAAAATTAAATGATCTTGGGATACGGTGAATTATGGGATCGGAGCGAGCTGGCGGTTTAGATCGCGAATTGCGAGATTAGGAGAGCTTTTCTTATTTTATTTTTCGCTAAGCTTGGGTATATGGTTTGTATAGTGTTAATTTTTGTTGATTATGTTTGCACTGAAACTGTTTTAGTTGGGGGTCGAAAAAATTGGGTAAACAGTGCGCGCCCAATTAATCTCGTTTCAATTGATCGCCGGGCTTTTTCTGTTTCCTTTAGTCGTCGCTTTTCCTATGGGTTATTGATGGTCAGATGAGGAACGGAAAAAACGCTAGATGGCTGGATAGAATAAAAAAAATGTTCCCCTGTATAAATAGTCGATGTTTGTCGTCTGTTGATTTTTTTTTTGTTTTCCTAAGTCAATAGAAAAATGCATGTTGAAAAAAATCGACAATTTGTCAGGAATCCTCGTTTGGGCAACTGTTATAATAAAATTTCAGCAAATACAGAATAAGCATGTTAAATGCTAGATCAAGTTTGTTATTATGAATTCAACTCAACTTTATAATACTGTAATAAAAAGTAAACTTTATGCCAATAAATTCAACTTTCTTAAACGTAAATTAATTGAAGACCCCCCTGCAAGCTGCCATCCACAAGTCCGTTCATTAATTAAAACAGCGCCGGCATTTAAACGCATCGCAATCTCCAGCAGCCCAAGGAAACAGCAAATCCCGGCCAAAGTTCCTTTCATAAACAAACCATTCATATTCATCACCTGCCGAAAAAGGAACATTTTATCCCACTAGAAATTGCGCAAGCCAGAGAGCGCCCGAGTACGCATTTAAATATCCAAAAGCACCTCCTGAATATTAAATCCCGCGCGCGTCGCAACTGTTCTACCCAAGCAATACGCGCCTATCTACTCTCCTAAGCGCGTATCCATACAGTTTTGACTCGCGATTGCGCATCGCCAGAGTAAATACTTTTGTGAGAATATTCCAGGAGAGCAGTGCGGCTTATAGCGAGCTTTTGCGCAAGCCAAAGGCGTGTATTAGTCCCCGAGGGGACTTAGCCCGCTGGAAGCCGATTTCCGTGCGTGGGAAGTGTTACAATGGCAGGCCGTTTAATGCGATGATCGATCGACCGGCAGAGAGATTGTTGAGCCCCGCTTGTTTGAAGCCGTCCAAGCGCCTTCGTCTCTATGTGCGTGTATGTAGATCGGATCGGGCGCTCTGGATGCGCGGATGATGAGGCGACGTTGGAGCGCGCGAAAGAGCCAGATTGTTTTGCGACTGGGCTCTCGGAAAATGTCTGCGTAATCCGCGTGAAAAGCTGCAGGCGCCCGTCGATTAGGTATATAGCTATAGGTTGCTGGATGCGTTTGACTGACGGGTAAGCTTCTGACGTAACGGAGCGTTTTGTTGGAGGAATAAGCTTGACGTGGATTAGCTGAATAAATAGATTCGGAGTGAGGAACGGCAGTAAGCGAATGGTTAAATAATCAGGATTTAAAATTATTGGAGAAAGATTTCGAGTTGTTTGATAGTATTTGTATTGATTTATAAGGTAATGTTGAATTTTTCGTAGTTTGTTTTAATTTGACGTTTGTATTTTGGAAGAGAAAAATTTAATGCTTCCTTTTTTAGAAAATTAAGAGAAAGTCGGCTCTATTAAGAAATATTGTGACAGAATCGGGAAAAATTTATCTTTGGGGACATCAACGGTCGAGTATTTTCTTAACACCTGGCCGTATTGTGCGGGCAGGACATGTTGCCTCGGACTTATCTGCGATCTTATAGCTGCGTTCGCTTAACAAATAAATAAAATAAAAATAATGCAGACCTGTATGTTAATAATTATTTCCTGGTTCGGAAATAGAAAGCTATCAATTTTCTCCTAACTAGCCGATTTTAGCTCTTGTGAAACGCGCGACTCGAGAAAATGTTTAAACTAAAAATAGTACTTATAGTTTTATTAAAGATTTATTAGTGTATTAATATTCGTACTAGTATTTTTTAAATAATGCCAAATATTATAGAAAAAAGTTTTTAGCGTTTCGTAATTTTTTGCTTGAGCTCAGTTTTTATGACACTGTCACTATGACGAAAAGAAATTTCATAATTATGTAAATTTAATTCGATAATTGACAACTTTAAAAAAAGGTACTATCGTTACAATTATTTAGCGCGCTTATACCTCAGTAATATTCTAAAAAATGTTTTTTTACAAAAAAAAAAAAACAAGTTTTAAAATACCGGCTAAAAATATAAGTAGTCCAATTTCAATTACCCTCGAGCGAAGAATTGCTTACGTACACCTAGCGCAAATAAAGCTTAAAAAAAAATTTCTAAACCTTATGAAAAATTCACAGTAATTGCACCATTTACACGGCACCTATAAATACGTACCAACTATAGTAGAGCAATTATTACCACACTTACCTCCCTCCCATCCACGACTAAACAATCCCTCATCCCCGACACGCTCGATCGCGACACATGGCCAATCAAACGCTCCTAATCCCCATCCTAAACCATCCTCGCTTCACAAACATCCCTATCATCCATCGCTTTACAAACGTTAACCAAACGTCAAAGCCCGTCCCCGAGCTGCGCAAATAGCGCTTATCTTTCCTCGCGTTACACGCGTACTCCTCGAAAAAAAAAGCAAGGGAAAAAAACTGCAGCAGCAGCGCTCGTTGTTTATCAAGTGTCAGCGCGCGCGCGCTCGGGAGGATCGACAAAAAGCCTTTGCTCTCTCCTCGGGAATGTCTTTCTCCGCGCTCCTTCTCTAATTTACCGATCGAAATCTCGGCAGCCTCGGCATTGTGAGCGAGCGCGAGAGGCAAATCCCCTCCTCTCACGCGCGACAAAAGGGAGCCCACAAGCTGTGAGAAGGGTCTCAGAGAGAGCCAGCGCGAGCGCGCCCCGTAAAAACGCCGTAAAATACGCGAAGCTTTTTCTCTCTTTCGTCCGCTAGCTCTGTGTAAGAGCTCTGAAAAGGAGGTCATGAGTCCCGATGCACGGCCCTCTTTTTTTTGCGGGCCCCCGGGAGGAGCGCGAGGAATACACGAGCAAAACGAGGAACACGCTGCGACAGGTTTCTGGCTGTACGGGGGATATTCTGCTTTTCTAAGATTTCAATGAGTTTTTCTTGTAAATCTCGGGCTGCCCGGCCCGGCCTCCGGCTCTCACAGCCTTTTCAGGCCTCGTGAGAAGCTTTTTCGGTGCCTGCGAGAGAGAGAGAGAGAGAGAGCTCGCCGCGAAATTGGCCATTTTTGCGGCCTGTAAGCGTGCTTTTGTGTGCAAGGCTTTTAAATTCGATGGTATTGTGGAGGGCTTTCGTGAATTTGTCTTGTCGATGTCGAGGATGTTTTATTGAGGTTTCTGTTTGACAGCTTCAGATATACATTTAATAGAATATTACACATATTAAAAATAACCTTTATTCGTTACGAGTAACTTATTGTAACATTTATTATAACAATAATGAAATAACAGAAAATACTAAACGCAAAAACTGCAGTATGTACACCAAACAATAAAGAAAAAAAATCACCACTTCAACAATACCATCCAATAAACAGCCTAAGATCGAAATCGAACGACATCCCAACAAGCCCGTTAATTTTAATAAACGATCCTCAGCCCAAGACTAACTCACGACTCGCGCGAAAATGTCCCTGGAGACGAGATACAGAAAGCTTCGCCTCGGCGTTGCGAGGGAAACAATCGTTCTGCCGCGTCACGTTCGAACGTTTACGGATTCGCTCGCGCTCTCGGCCCGGAACTATGCTTATTTGGAAAAAAAGAGAGAAGGAAGGCAATCCTATTTCCTGCGGCGGCTCGGCGCTTTTTTTTCACGCACTCGTGACGACAATTATACGGCGATAGCGATATTTTGTCGCGGGCCAATTAAATTTATCGCGATGCACTCGGTGGGGGAGGAACGTTGCCATTTTTCATGATTTTTTTTTTTATGAGTAGACGGAGAGCGACTTTGCAGTTTTTGCGTGCATGGGTGAGGTGACTTTTAGTTGAAACTTTAAGTAATTAGCGGGGTTGTTGGTACTGAGAGCGGATTTTTAAAGTGGATAATTAGGCGGTTCAGAGTGAACGGTGTTGTTGGGCTTTTCGAAGGAGTTTCGAGATTGCGGAAAGTGTCGAGCGGTGAGTGTCGTTTTGCAAATAGAGGATCCGTTAAAAGTAATCGCGACGTTTTAGGTTATGTGTTTGTAACTAAAATTCAAGAAGCTTACTTAGATTTTAGGGAAAGTAAACTTTAATTGCATTTAGAGCACTTATATCGTATTTTGCGCGAATAAACAACTTTTTTTTTAATTTTTCTGAGAGTCTAGAAAAAAAATTTAATTGATCTAAAATTCCACATAGCGATTTTATGTATCAGATATATTTCTTAATATGTTCGCTTGCAAAATGATGGAGGAAGCTTCAATACAACCTTTTAATAAGTTGAACAAGGACAAATGTTGGTACCGAGCGGTAACGGAATAACTCTGCGATGTAACTGGAAACCACGAAAGATTGTACTTGTACACCCATCCGTAAATTGTTGTTTATGTGTACTTATCGTCAATATGATAATTATTTTTCAGCGTTTTTTAATGTTGCGGATTGAATAATTTATGAGTCGTAATCGAATAAAAAAAATTTGTTTTTTTATATAAACTGCAATAAATTATTTTTATCGGTATATCATTTAAGTATCATAATTTCATCGACTAGTTTTTATCAAATACTTTAAATTTATAGAGATTCTAATAAAATTATAAATCAGCTTTCCGTTTATTTGGTTATTAGTAAAATATTTTATTTATTTTATTGCAGAATGTGAACTATTTGCCTTAAAAATAATGATTAGGCTTATTTACCAACAATCAAATTAGTTACTCAGATCTGAACTTACCCCCGCACCTCAGCGGTGATCAAAACTAATCAAAAAAATTGTTTACTCAGCACACACGTGCAGAAGCATAAAATTAACATTCAGCCCCGTCAAACCCTCACCTATAAAATTATCTATCCCAATTCTAATTTCGCTCTCCGCCATACCCAAATCCCCCACGAAAATAAAAATATCGACCCAGCCGGCCAATATCGCGTATTAAAACCGAAAACAAAGCCCCCAGCCGCAACCTTGCAATAAAAGGGGAATACACCCAGAAAAAAAAACACGTAATACAGTTCCACCCTCTCGCCTCCATCCTTTCAAAACCAGGTCAAAATAGACAAACTCGCGTGACAGCGCGCGATTCTCCCGCCTCTCTCCGAAAAATGCGAGCAAATCAGCCGCGGCGCTCGCGCGGGCCGCAGGTGCGGCCCTGCACCTGCGCGATTTCTGGTTAATAATCCGGAGCCGATTCCACGAGGCCTCGCGGAACTTTTTTTTTCTCCTCCCGATCGCGCGTGCCGCGAAATTTCGCTCGCGCGCGCCTCATAAAAGTTTCATGAGAGCGAAGAAGTCATACTCCCAGCTGCCGCTTCAACTTGCGCCAAGTTTGCCTTTCAATTTGTGAGCACACGAGAGCTCGCGTATATACGCTTGTAACTAAGAAGCAGTCTTAGAGCGCGTAATGCTAACTTGGAAGCGGCCGCGCGGTGAAAAAAAACAAGTGTATGCCTAAGTTTATGTATATACAGTCCCGGGGCGCGTTAGGCCCGAGATTATAGGTAGGCTCCGGGATTTAGCGTCGATAATGCGCGGAGATAGGCGCGAGCGGGTCGCTGGCCTATAACCGATATGAATAATTTATGCCCGCGCTCGTACGCTATTACGACGGATATGGGTGAGTGTGTGAAATCAATTAAAGGCGTAGCTCTCGCCTCGAGTGTATCTATATGCGCGCGTTTCTTCCAACTGCGCTCGCTAGAGGAAATATTAAGAAAGCGTAAGGATAAAGAAAGAGCTAAGTAATTACCATAAGGCGACTTCGCTCCTATCACGGCTATGGCTTCTGTATACACATACGCGCGCTTTCACTCCATGTAGGACCGTCGCCGAGTGCTTGCACGTATATATGCACGAGTGTGTACGTATACCTTTTTTTTTCGAATCTTTCGTATATAAACAGCTGCTCCGGCGCGAGGTGTGCAAGTATAGGCGCGCACGCGCGGGCGAAATTTCTTAATCGCTCCGGACGGATACCGATGAGATATATACCGGAGGGCGCGCACGCGCCGCTGTCTGCCTAATAAATTCGGGCGCCGTAAGTGAGTCGTTAAACTTACCTGATCAGCTGGCGCGCGAGTTTTATGATGGACGCGCTCGTTATCTCTCGATGAAACGACGAAAATTGCGATCGAGCTGCTTTGAGATGCGTGAAATTAGCGGCTTTCAAGGGATTATTAATTTGGAGGTTTTTGGGACTGGTTGGTTTGAATTTTGGAAAATATATAGGTTATTTTGAGTGTGGATGTACGTTGGAGAGGAACGGCGAGATAGTATGTGAGGGTATATGCGTGCGATCGCGATGGCTTGCAGATTCTTGATAATCACAAGCTTTTGAAAATGCTTTCATCGAGCTACATCTGTTGTGCGATACGTTAGCCGAGTGGATATGTACCGGTTTTTTCATAAATTGATGAAGATAATTATTTTAGTTTACTTGTATATTATATATGCCTGTATATAAATGTTTAAAAAGCAAACAGTTGGGAATCCCCAAAAATAAGTTCCCTAACCCAGCTATACCTTCCAAACTGGAAAGTCCCCGTGCGGAAGTACTAATTAAATTTCAAGCCAGTACACCCGGCCGCACGGACTTCCCCGCGTTTTAATAGAACACCCACTACCGCAAACAGTTACCCACGCGCTCGGCAGTTTTACAAAACTTCACGCGCTCACCAAACTTCCAGCTCCCCCCGCGGACGAACACCTGCAAAATCATATTCATCAAGCGGCCGAAAGCCTCAAAAGATCAAACCAACAAACATGCCCGAAGTTTCTCACAAAAAGCGAAACCCGCGCTCTGCACAATGCGCGCAGGCCAATTTGTCCCCTCGGCCGCAAATCGGCAAAGGATACGGAAAGCCTAATCCAACTAATGGCGCGTTTACACGCCACGTACCTATATACCTGAGAGTTTATATATACAGCTCTAGGCTTGAACCAGCGGAGAAAAGTCTGACCGCATCATCGGCAGGTTGAAAACGACCGAAAGGAGATTGGGCTATACGCACCTTCCATTAGCGTTACTTTACCTCGCCTCTCTGTGTATATATATACGCAGGTGTATGCGCGTGGGTACCTGCCCAGCGAGCTGGCTTTATTAACGCGCTTGGAAAAAATTTCATCCTCTCTAATTCCTACAATAAAGCCGAGCGCCCGCTACTTTACAGCGCGCATAATGGCACTCTTGCGCTTATCGCGCATGCGCTAAGAGAGCTTGCGCGCTCGCTGCTTTCTAATAAACATCTTTAAAAGCTCGCGCGGTTAATCGATTTCGCCGTTGCATGTCGGAGAGGCTAGTTGAAATTTATTAGGATAATCGCGGGTTCGAGTTTATGTATAGATTGTAGAGCGGCCCTTGATGTATGTGAAATTTTTTCCGTAAACGCGGGAGAGGTGGGTTGTTTTTTTCTTTTTTTTTCGAGAACTAGGAGCATCTGGTGCGTGAGGTATTTCCTTTTTCTGATGTATTATATCGGGCCGGGTTCGATTAAATAATTTCAGGTATTAGCGCCTTCGGTTTCGGAAAGTTCGGCCCGATGAGTCATGGATGCCGGCCAGTTCGGACGGCGGCCTTTTTTTTCTGTATATGGTTCGGTAGGAGCGTGTGGTTTCTTATCTGGGAGGAAACTAAACCGATCATTATGGCTTTGAGGTTGTAATTTTATTCGATGTGTTATTGGCTGCATACTGTGATTAACAGCTTGATTTTAATTGGAATAGGGTGACATAACTCAGCGATTTTCCATTTAATTTACTTTCCGCCAAGGTGATTGCGATTTACACAGTGTTTTTAAAATATAGTATAATATTCTTATCGTGCTTTATTCGTTTACAGTATTAATCGATTATTTACGTAATGCTTTTACGAACATAGTTTCTTGATACGCATCGAACCTGAAATTTTGCTTACCGAGAAAAATATTACTGGACGAATTCCGCGATTATATCACGCAATGTTATTTTTATTTCCAGCCTATTCACTGTAATATATTCATAGTTAATAAAAAAAAACAGAAACGAATTTTTCAAGGAGAAAAGTAATTATATAGGATGGTCTAGATTTTATTTCGGAAATTCTCCGCTGCTGAGTCATTCGCTTTGAAACGAGCTCTCCTCCTCCGGAATATTCAAATTCCCATCGGCAGCGAGAAAAACAGTGTAATTTAAAAATCAGAAGAACACACTTTTTTAATCAATCAAATTTTTAATACTTTCAACCTCCCGTCAAAAATAAATCACCCAACGAACCCTTCACCCAATCCAACCTCACCTATATAGCACCAACCGAACAATCGCACGAACGTGTCCCTCAACAAAAACACGAAAAACAGCACGCAACTAATCCCCCAGATCTATACTCGCGTCCAAGATACAGCATCCTACACACACTTAGTCCAATCGCCGTCTTTAATCCAAGTATCCAGGTCCGATGCACAGTCACGAAGCGCGCCGAGCCACTGAATCTTATCTAAGAACAGATGCACATCTCAATCTTTTCGGTTCATTCAACGGCAAGCTAGTTCACGCCCATATCGAACGTCGGGTCATTCGAGTGTATATATACGTGCGAGCCACACCTAACGAATAACGCGCGGAGTAATGAAAAAAAAAGCTGGCGCGTCGAGGGGGAAGGAAATTCTATACTTTCTTGCGCCTTCCGATTATCCGACGCGTTGGTTTTTTTTTTTCGTTCGATGCTTTTTTACGGGGACATCTGCGCAGATACGAGTGCGGCGTTAACGAAACGCGTAATAAAGGATATTTTCTTTTGCTGGAAGCGTTACCGTTTCTTCGTTTTTTCTTTCTTAAGGAGGAGGATTGTAAGATTCTTTTCTCGTTCGCGCGCGCGCTCTGAGAGAGATGGGATCTAATCGCGATAGGGGATAGGGTGGAGTTTGGACATTTTAAGTCGACGTGGCATTGTGAGTTTTTGAAAATGTTTTTTTGCTCTACGAGGTGTCGAATTTTTAGCGCTGAAAAATATTTTGTAGGACGGGTATTAGCTGGTTTGATTTGGAACTCGATACTTTATCTGTATCTGATCTACACAATTATATGGCTTGCTGATGTAATTTTTGATATTATTAGATGCATACATTATTAATTATATTTTATAGGTTAAATTAATTATAACAATTACCTATTAATATCAAAATACTTAATACACCAATAACCGAGCACAAACACGAATACCAAAATTCAATTCTCCAGTCGACCAACGCGCGCATCCACATTGTGAATAAATAATTCCACCGTACATACATATCGCAACTCCCGTACATATACCCACACACCTATTTCAGCTCGGTGCACGCGCACCACTCCGTAAAAAAAAAAAGCGAAATCGATCCGCGCTTATATCGCAAAACCCTCGTCTCTTATTTTTTTTTTTTTTTTTGCCTCCACATTCGGGCCCGGCAGGTCGGTAAATCATACGTCCTACTATTGGCCATTAGTCGTCAGATGGCCGGAGAGTTTTCTTATACACTTGGGCTCTGCCGGCCTTTTTTTACGCTCGCCGAGCTCGCGCGCGGACGATTTTGAATAGTCCGCTAGGCCCGGCTCTGTAATTTGCGTTACGAAATAATTACGGCTTTAATTCGCGAACGAGCACGTTTGGCCCGATGCAGAAGTATGATTACCGAGAATTACGTATGCCGTCTTTCTGTTTTTTTTTTCTTTTTCGACTGAGAGAGAAAGAGAATATATTCGAAAGCCGGGCGAGCAAAATGCTAGAAATTTAGGTGTAAAGGCCTACTTTAGTCTTGACGCCGAGCGCGAGCCGGTAGCTATACGCGCTCTTGTGTATCTATATACATATACCAGCAGCGAGTGGAAACTATACGGCGCGCGAGCGCGTAACCGTCTCGAAAGTGTGTAGGAGAGCACTTGAGAATGTGCGCTAGAGGGGAGAGGGGAAATAAGCACTTTATGCGGTAATTTGTTATTGGCCGGGGGAAAAAATTATCGAGCAAGTTGGTTAATGAAAAAGGCGCGCATTGTGGCTTACTTTAAGAGCATGCCTCGGCGCGCATGACAATTTCCCCGGATTTGTATTATACGAATTTTCTTTTTCTTATGTAAATTTTCTTTTACAGTTTGTAATCGCCGAGCTGGGGCAAGATTTCCTTTTTTTTTGTTTTGCCTTGGATCTGGGTATAAATCAAGTGGATTGCAATTATTATTTTTTATGTACGTGGAGAAAACGATTTACTAAAAATTGCCACGTTTTCTACTGTAGCGGGGGTTTAAGGGGTTTCAAGTAAAAGCAGTATTACTGTGATTATGTACTAAATTTTGATACAGTGGTTGTAAAATTTAGTATAGTTATGCTGAAATTTGGTTCTTAACGCGGTAATTTTTTTTCTTTATTACAATTCTGTTCCATCGTTAGTTGAAAACATGGTTATTTTTATTAAATTATATATTCTCCAAGTGCAAAAATCTTATTTTTATATTGTACTAACAATTTAATTTTACGATAAGCTACATCAGTTTGATAGGATTTCGTAAAGAAAAATGTTTGCTATTGATTTACTATTGACTCACACACTTCTAACAATCCTAAAATTTCTGCCATAATAAACTTCTTTAAAATCAGTTAATACATTCCCGTACTACAATAAAAATCGCAAAATTAAATAACAACTCTCAAATCAAATTAAATCTCCATCTTTTTCCAAACAACAACTTCTCCACCATCCCTACCCAACAAACCCAAACTCAAACCCTCCCAAAAAAAATCCTCAACCGCTCATTAAACCCCAACATATCCGCGCGTGCCTCAGCGCCCACCAGACGAGCCCAGCTCCATCCCACTTCGCCCATCGAAAAAAGCAAAAGGGCGCCGTCCGACAAGGCTTGCTCTATTTCGGCTATACTTTTTTCATCGCTCACTCCGCTCCCGCATTAATTTTACGTCATTGAGCTTCTCGCGCGCGCGGCCAAGCGACAGAGACAGAGAGACGACAAGTTAACGCGCCGGCCGAGTTACATAGGCGCTCTCGTGTACCTCCGCAGGAGAGAAAAGCCCGACAAGCCAAGCGTATACGCTTATACGAGCGAGCCGAAAATAGAATATGTGCAACGAGACGGCCCTTTGAGAAATTCCCCTGGCTTTTTTCCTTCCTTCCTCGCAGCGCGAGTGAGAGAGAGACGGAAAAGCGAGGGGGGAAAAAGAGCGCTTACGGACGAGCGCGTAAATCTAGCGAGATTCCCGTCGTCGCCGATATCTGTGTCGCATATGTGTGTCTGTGTACATACGCTCCGAAAACAGAGACTCTAAATAAGCGCCGAGAGCGACGAGTTTACTTTTCGCCGCCGAGTGAAAGAGTTTTCATTATGCTGCGAGGGGCCCGAGCTGAGGAAATCGCCGTTCCGGACGTGGATATATAAATTCAATCGGAGCGACTTTTCCCAAAGCTGTCTTTGGCCGGCTGAGAGGGTCGCTTTTTGGCTTTGGGGGAGACGCAAGGAGGACGTAAATTGTCGGGAAAATGTGAAGCGATCTGCCGGGACGATTTATTTGCTGCGGTTCTCGTGTCGTTGTAATTTTTACTTAATTACGCGCGGCGCTCTTCTTCGGAATTTCTGAGCTCTCGGGATTTGGTAATTTATCGTTCTGGCTTTGTTGCTAATTGAATGTTCGGCTGCTCTCCGCGGGATTAGAGCGGGACATAGTTAATAACGTTGGTTGAATTAATAGCGAATAAGATTTACGTTTATATTTTCTCCATTCATCGAGAGCCACTGTAGTAAATCGAAAACAGCAGCGTCATGAAAGTATCATCGCTGCACGGCCTCGGCGTGATAAAGAAATAGCCCAGCGACAATAAGACTTTTCCCCGCACATATCGCACAAAAGTATTATCTTTTGTCCACGCATATAAAGATGTTTTGTGGCCACTCGCACTCACTTTCACCGCGCTTTTCGCCCAAAAACACTTTTGCTCTCCACAACCGATGATTTATATCATTTTTGCACCATAGGTGGCCCTGGCACACTTACACACATCCCCCAGGGGAGGTGGAGAGGGGAGCCAAAGTCCAACCGATCCGGCTCTGACTCGCCATCTTCCTCCTATATCCATTTATCACGTTCGACTTATCGAACCGTTCTCGCCAAGTACAAAAATATTTATACGATTATTATTCGACTGATTAATTAATCTCGCTGCTCTCTCTCGTCTAATAAAGGATTCCTCGTACGCATCCCTGATGAGCATATATCCCCCTCGCTAGGCCAGCTCTATTTGTGGCCGATAATAGAAACATTAAAAGGTCATTTGTCGGGCGGTTCTGGGCACAATGGCTCGGAAGGTGCATACCTGCGGCTCAGTGAAAGAAATGTGAAAGATCACGAAATTAATGCCGAATTCATGGCGCGCCCTCGATTTTTCCCATGGCTCCCTCGCGTACGCACCGGCCATTTCTGAGCCTCGCGACATTCAAAGCTATAGGCCCGGCCAAAAGTGGCGTGACGATCCGAGGCGTCCTTAATTATACGGCCGGCAAGATTTTTCGAAAATTCACGAAACGTATCTATCATCTGGATCTCTCCCGGGACGTAGCAGAGTCCCCATTCAATCGGCAGGAAATCTCTGATTTTTCCGTAGTCCTACCGCTCGCTCCAGTGTGTGTCTGTGTGCAGCGCGTATGTACACTCGAGAGGAGAGAGAGAGAGAGAAAAAACGGGAATTTCCTTTAGCTGCACGCCTGCCTACTTTGGATTCCGCGCGGAAACTCGCTCTCTACCTGTCACCTTTCAATGCCGGGTCTTCGAGAAAATTCGAGGCTTTTGCTCGCTCCTCTTCTCCAAAAGACGTCTACCTGTGATTTTTCGAAAAAGCGAGAGCACGAAGGGACTCTGGCGGAGTCTCGTTAATTTTGTTGCCCCAGGGCCCGGGGATCGCTCTTTGCAGTTCAGCCCAGCGTGCAAGTGAGCGTTTTTGTGCGCGAGCGCGCGCCCAGAATTCGATCTCTCGCCTCGTTGCTGAGCAGCAGCGCTTATATTTCGTCATTCGATCCCGGGGCCCTCGAGTGCTGGGACTTAGGCTCTCTCTCTCTTGTTTTTTGGCGGAAAAAAGGAACGGAAAAATGGATGAATGACGGGGAGAGAGTGAGAGGTGAAATGGTGCGCGATTTCGTCGGGACGATTAGACGAGAATAATACAACTAATTTTCGAAAACTCGGAGTTTCGAGAGCGCTCGAGTGTTTTTCCCAGGAAAAGCTTTATGCTTTTGAATACGCGGATTAGGGTTTTTTTAGCTTGTTCGTGCGCTCTAATGGATTAATTTTCAATTTCTTGATAAAACAAAGTTACGGGGGATAAATCAAAGCTACATTTGCATAAAAGTTCGTTCATTACGTAGCAATGCGCTTACTAAGTAATAATCCTCTAAACGCATTTAAACTCTTTTTAGCAATGTTAAGCTATTTATAAGCGTATAAAGTTACAATTAAATAAGATTTATCGTTATAGCAGCATTAATGTTTAAGTGGCAGTTATCCTTTCCATAATATCCCGATGGATAATTCTTTATTTTTATCCAGACATTCGAGTTACATTACAGGTTCCGTGGCAAGTAGCTACATAAAATTGGATAATTGTACGCTCGCGCTATGAAAAAAATTTATAAAAGCTGTCAATCGAGTCCAAATGAAATAACTTTCCAAGATTTATCGCTGAGTAATTCGCGCTAACTTTCTAATAGTAACAAATTTTCGTGTTCTCTATCAAACTTATTACCACAGATTTAATTTTTAAAAATACTTTTATAAAAGCCTTCCTTGACGTAAGCCGCATTCTTGGAACGATCGTGTTACCTACCTCTTACAACATTTTTTACTGCAAACCGTACTAATTAATTACCCCGCGCTTGCGCGCCAAAATTATTATGTTTACAGCCGCGCGCGAGCCTCGCATCGAACTAACGACCCTCGCCGCCGTCCAAAAATAAATCCCAAATTGATAAATCCCCCGCAATTATAACGAAATCAAGCTTTATCAACTGCAGAAACAAATAGTCGCCATTACGCTATCTGCACTGCAACCTACCCGAAACCCCACCTTAATTCTCCCGTCGACCGCAAACAGACGCAAAAGAGCTTAATTCGCGATTTGTCAGAGAGCCGCGCGCGCGTCTCGCAAAATCCAGGCTCGCGCGCGCGCAATATTAGAAGCATCGGATTGATTAGCATTTCGGAGCGATGCGCGAGCGCGCGTCTTAGGAGAGTAATTACAGACAGATACGATCGGCCGGCCGAGAAATCCCCTTAATGATACCGGCTCGGCTGGCGTATTATACACGCGCTGCCCGTGTAACCCCATAATCTTTTTTCGGGATACTGGTTTATTTTCTGCGCTTGTGTATTGTGTCTGTGTGTGTGTATATACAGGTACGAGGCTGAGGTAGAGAGAGCAGGTAGCTGGCCGGCTCGTCGGTTCTGTTGTTGCCGGGCGCGCTCCTTTTTAAAGCGCCCGGCTGGCCGCGCGCGCGCGCTTCTAAAACGATAAAATTTCAAGCGGCCGAGCCGAGCGCTGGATGGCATATTTTTCTGCTGGTGGTTTGGATTTCTTGATGAATGACTGCCTGGAAATGGGTTTGAATAATGCGGTGTTGTCGCTGGTGGATATATAGGAGAGTTTCGACCATTGCATTGTCGATGGAAACGAGATTTTCACGTGATGCTCGGAATATTTGAGTGTGTTTCGGCTGGATTCGACGCGGCTTACCGGACGTTAAATTTGCGAAGAAACAAGTTGAATAAATAAAAGCGTGCAATATTAAAACTCCGATTCGAATTCCGGAGCTCGAAAGCTTTTTGTTGATTTTTTATTCCGGCCGAGTGCGCTCTAGGAAAAAAAAATCTCGAATTCCCCTGCATTTCCAAAAAAAAAGCGCCCCCGCGTAAATTGCCGGCAATAGGTCCTTCCCTCGTCCTGCGCTACCACGGCAATAAAAAATCAAGCGGAAAATTTAATGGAGAGATCGAGTGACGGTTCGCGTTGCGGGGGAAAAAAAGGCGAGAGAAAAGAGAGAGAGAGAGAGGAAAAGCACACGCTTACAATACAGAGCGCTGCTGAAAATCCATCAGAATTGTGAATTCGTCCGCGTGCAGGTCGGATTACACGTGTAGACATATACACACACACACCACGGAGAGACTGGGCCCGCCGGCTAAGACACACGCTGCGAGGGAGAGAAGAAGGAGAGAAACAAGAGGGCAGCGATCAGGCCGGCCAGCTGTCGCGGTGAATCTCGATATTCTTTTTTCTTCTTCTTCTTCTTCAGCCTCCGAAAGGCTACGAGAGAACGCGTAGGTATACTTACGGTCGCAGCCACCGCGCGGGAGAGGTAAGAGATACACACAGCCGAGGGAGAAGTAGCCGGCCCTTTTAAAACGAGCTCGCGAGAGAGCTTCCGCTTATATGCGAGTTCGGGAATGCGGGAGAGCGAGGGAGGGAGGGAGAGTTGTTATAGTAGGTATGCGCTGGGAATGATCCGCGTCAGTAAAAATAAAGGGACTCGAGCGAGCGCGCGTTTGCATGCTTCATTCGCTCTCCGAGCGAACTTTCCACTCGGCGGGACAGCAGAGAAAGAGAGGAGAGAGTTTGTTGATTAAATAATGGATTTTGCGAGAGAAAGAGAGAGGGTGGATGGTCGGATCGTAGGCTACGCGTGTATGGGTACGGGTGTATACGAAACAGAATGCGGATAATAGCGCGCGCTGGGTATTTGCGGGAGAGTCGGAGAAGCTTTTAGCCTTTTTATTCGAAAAAAGCAGTGCATTCTGTTGAATTGTAGTTGAATTAACGATTCCGAGCCCAAAAAAGCTTTTGTGAGCCGAGATTTTGGGTTAAGTGTACCTGAAGTCGATACGTGATATCGAAAAGGTATAGAGATAAAAATTTTATAAATCTGATTTTTTAAACAAAACAAAATTTTTGTTGGAACATTTTATTTTTGTTTCTGTTAATAAATTCTGTCAAGTTTTTTATGGTGGTGTTTTAAATTGTATTCTCTATTTAACAAATTGAAAATTTTTTCAAATCTCCTATTCATTGAATTTTACATAGTAATATGAAGTAACAAATTGTCATTTTTTATACTTTTTGCAATAATAAAATTATGAAAGTTTTATATAAATAAATAAAGAATATACATAAGTCAATTGTACATACTATATTAAATTATTATCCATGTTCTTGAATAATTTAAAAATAAAAAGATGATTTTATCTCAACAAATTTCTTCTGTATTACGTAAGTAAGACTCAGATTCCCTGTGCTGCTTGAGTAAGAAAATGTAAGAAAATCCTTAATGTCAACCCCCCATAAAGTTTTACGTAATTTGTGAACGGCCCTATATTAACCATGTTTTGCAATAAAATCTCAATGTTAAATTCAAATTGATTTTTGATATTTTAGTTGAATATCACATTATTATATTTCTTTCGATTATTACAATTTGCCAGTATCAAATAATATTTTTATTAAAGCACATTTATGTATATTTATAGCTACTTTCTTAACATTTTCCTTTTAAAAATAAAATATTGCAATCGACCAAGAATTTGCAAAAATTGATAATGTACAGAATTTAATTATAAAATCAACCGTTTTTCGATTCTCCAACGGATCTCATTCACAACGGCAAACTGGATAATAGTGCCGAGCGTTAAACTGTTAATTATGCAACCCAAGAGAGAAACGGAGCGAGAGGGGGGCCATTGTATAGTTTAACCCTGCAGGTGATTAAGTCGTCTAAAGTACGAGTGGGGGGGGGG
>UELX01003389.1:0-23774 GCA_900480035.1 Eupelmus urozonus | reverse complement strand
CTATACAGTCAGTGTCAAAAGTTATTTTTTTCGATAATGGTTTATAGTTGTCGGTATAAAGTGTTTATTTATTTTGTGGCTTAGTAGTTTATTGAAGAATATTAAAATAATCATTTTAAGCTTTTTTTGATTAAAATATAAAGAATTAATAAAAAGTTATAGCATTTTAAAGTTTATAACTTTTACGCAAATCTAAAGCAATCATAAAAAATAATGCCAAAATTGCAAAAAAGATGTTATTTGACAGCAACAAAGTTTATTTTCTTCAGTTCAGAATCTGGAATAGATCAACGAGGGTGAAATTTTGATTTTAATTTTTTATTAACATTTATTGCCAATTTTCACCGACACTTTACACCGAAAACTATAAACGATTATCGAAAAAACTAACTTTTGATACTGACTGTATAGCCAGTACAACCTTAAAGGGTATCTTGAAGGGTAACGCATATTGTTGGAGATATTTTTTTCATATAATTTTCTATTAAAAGGATAAATAAAGGCAATTATCTATTGACTATTTCGTAATCTGTTACAAAACAGTAATAACTAACTAAAATTATTTAAAGTGAAAACTAAGAAAAATTTTCGAATTATAAGTATATTTCACTGTTTTTTAAGATTAGTGTTAAATAACTTTTTCAAACCTTTGACAACCCTAATTTTTCTATAATAATTGGATTTAGTTTCCTTATAATTTATATATTTCTTGTATCAGTGAATATATGTATATTTATTTCTTTACCAAAAAATATAATGACTATAATTTTTTACTTTCGCATAATTTGAAATTAATGATATGATTGAGCATTTCATTTATTAATAATTTTTAAAATCGTTAACAATTGTGAAAAAAATTGATTGTAGAAAAAAGCTTCGTACCTAGAATAGGGTACTATATTTAATTTATTATAAAAATTACAAGTATTACAAATTTAAGCAATATACAATATTAACAAATTTTGCTTAACTAGAATTTACCTTTTTGTTAAATATTTGATACTATAGAAGTTGCGACCACTGTTTTATTCAATTTGCCTTTAAAATTGAGTTTTACACTATATATATTTTTATTTATGCAATTGCAAAAATTTTACAAAATTCATTTTTTTCAATTTATAATTTTTTAAGAATATTCTCAAATTTTGTTAATTTTTAAAATTAAATTAACTGTTATAAAATCGCTTAAACATTTTTAAGTGTTCTAATGATTTAAGGTATACTTATATAAATTATAGAATCTATTTTAACAAAATAATAATTATTAAAAATAATATAAATAATAAATTATTAAATTATTCTCAAATATTCAAATTTAAACATATTTTTTAATAAAGATAATTACTTACTTGGAGCAGCGGTTGTGAAAGTAGAAGCTCGTCTCCAGGTTCGCGCTTGCAAACTAATTTATCGGCTTTAACATATACAACATAAAATAAACAAATAAAAATAACGAATTTGTAGCCAGGCATTTTTACAAATTTTATTTTATAATTATAATTCGAATTATTTGTATCCTATACTCCGATTGTACAGTCTACGTTTCAAATGCTGTTTTTATACTTTCTTTTATCATAATTCTTATTATCTTTTGCGATCGTAACCATATATGCACTTATTTTTTTTGCCTAATTAAATCTAAAAATAGAGTGCATCGGATTTAGATAAAACCATCGGTGTCTATTTTAATCTGCTTTAAATATTGATAAAGACTTAAATATGCATAGTATACTAGTTTAGCATGAGATCGTTACATTTAGTAAAGGAATTAAGAATTCGTGCCGCACGTGAGGCGCTACTTCATGTGGTAAAAAACTGTTTCTTAAAAAAATATAATTAATCTGTGTGAACTTTAAATAAAATTACACTAACAAATTGATTTATGAGTTGTTCTACGAGATTTGTTAAATCTTGTGACGACGCTATTGTGTTTTCCTCATGTAGGCTTATTTTCTCGACTATTTATTACGAATAGATAAAGGCAAAATATATTTGAAGACAGAATAAATAAGGATTTAAGTTAGTATTTTTTATATAAATTATAATGAAATTGTTTACATATTTTAAGTAATAATTTGGGAAAAAAATTATTCTTGAAATAGTTGTGCATTACGAAAAGAACAATTTTATAGAATCAAAAATATACACAGCTTAGTTTTAATTTTCATCTTACCGTGTTGAGGACATATTTTGATCTTAAATATACTTAAGAAATGGTTTAACAAATAAAATACAACAAACATTATTTTTATCCTAAGTCAATTTATTTTAATTTTTTCATTAAAGATAATAACACAAATTGATTTATTGATTACATTGTTGTTAATATTTACTTTCGTAATTATTTTCAGTCGAAGTTTGATAATTGGTTATTTAACTTGAGAAAAAGTAAGTTATAAGAAAAGTTGTAGCAATATGGTCAATGAGAATGATAAGTAAAATTAATTTCAGGAGTTATATAATTTTAAAAATAATTAAATTAAAATTACACTTTTCACAAAGAGGATTATACAAAACGTTTTGATTGAACATATAATTACTTTTACAACGCAACCTATACATAATGTACTTGCATTCTTACAAATACGAAAGTTAAAGATTAAAAAGTTCTACGAAAAGGTAATTTTAAGAGAGATCTTGTTAAGAGGTAATCAAGAGATATGAAAATAATGATGCTAAATGTAACTGCTCACGCAGTTCTAGTTTTAATGTTAAAAAAAAGTTTTGAGCGATTAAAGTGATGTGATTATAAAGCAGAGCAGTTGTTGCAGCTTTACAATGGGGAAGATATTGATCCTTTGTATTAAAAAAATAAGATCAGTTGAGTAATTATACGTGACTTTGCGTAAGCTCTTCATGGGCATTTGTGCACGTAATTTTTTTATGTACAGTGTGCTTGAATGTTTTGTTTTTCAGATGGAAAGAAGGCACTTTTATCGCACCACGAATTATATAAATACATCCATCACTTCTAAACGATTTTCATAAGAAGTTCTTAGTCTAAGAAATGGCTCTTGAGATGCGCCATCATACCAAAGGTCCTAAAACGTTTCTCGCCAATAACTGTTAAGAGTTCATCGTCGCAAATAGCAAACTGTTTGTTCTTGGGATCCTAAAAAAATTCGTAAAATATTAGCATAAGTATATTATTAGTAGAAGTATTGCTTTTTAATCATCTACAAAGTTTAGATTTCGATTAATATTTTTTTTTGTATATTAAATTAAACTTACATAGAGATTTCTTTCTTTAATGATGCTCCAAATCTTCTTGATGACTTCTGATCGTGCCATCTGTTTGGCACCAACGACTGCGGCGAGTTCCTCGGACAGCGTAATCGGGCGCATGAGACCACTGCCACTGCCTCTGCCACCACCCTTCTTCTTAGCACTGCCTGCTGCCTTCTTTTTCTTTTCCCAGTCAGAGTCTTCATCACTTTCATCAGCACCCTTGCTCTTTCTTCCCCTCTTGGCAGGTTTCTCTGTAATTAATATGAATAAAATTTTTATTATCTTATAAAATGAAATCTATTATTTTTTCTTTATAAAAGTATATTATGTTAATTACCTTTTTTGGCAGGCTTAGCCTTCTTAGGACTAGTCTCTTCGTCACTGCCGGCATCATCATCCTCATCTTCACTAGCCTCTTCTTCATCATCATCATCTTTAGCAGATTTCTTGCTCTTAGGAGCTGGTGCTGACTTCTTTGGGCGACCACGTTTGCCAGGCTTCTTCTTTTCTACTTCAACTTCTTCTTCCTCTTCCTCTTCAGAGTCATCCTTTTCTGGCAAACATTCCATAAGGAGAGTATCAAATTCCTTCTTTCTGTAATTGTAAATAAATGATATTAGCTAATTGTGAATTTAGAACTATTCTAATAAAAATTTTATTTAATCTATTATTAAACCGTAATATATATTCAGAACAATATATATAGAATTTTTACTATATTTATTATTTATTTATAACAACGGAAACTTTACTTTTTTTTTAATACAAAAAAGTTGTTCAAGTAACTATAATTTATTTTTATGACAAATGTTTGCTTTATAATCATGAAAATGAATTTTCAAATTTAATTGTTGAATGAAATTTACCTGTCAGTCAGATCACAGTCCAACTTCTCTTCAACTAACTGCCTAACTTTCTTGGATGACATCGATGACATATCCGCATCTTTTATGATAGCTGAAATTACAATGAAAAAGTTATTTTATTTTCATGAAATTATTAGATTTGTATAATTATAATAAAAAAAATATTCTTTTTTAGTAAAAAATTTAAAAAAAATAAAGAGGTAAGATTAAACTATGAATTATTAACATATTATTAATATCATGACCATTTTTAGGCTTTCCTAGGAATGGAGTGATTTATTTTTAATTAGGTATTCTCAAACATAATTTTTATAAAACTTTTATAAAATTTCAGAACATTTATTTAACACACCGAATACCTAAATTTTGTTAATATTTTTATTTGATGAATATCAAGAACATTTCCCATCATCATAAATTTCTTTATCCTTCATTGCTACCTGGAGACCCCAACAACTCTACAAAGTCCAGCTGCTCCTATTGTTCTTTGGGAATCAACCTGGATTATATTCGACCTGCCGGCTTCGCCGCCTCATTTTCCCGCCTATTTTCTACCTCCCTTCAAAAGCGCGTATATTAGGTGCGAACGCGACAATTACCTCAAGTACCGACCTCAAAGTATACCGCCGGTCAAATTTTCTCGGGGAAATATAATCCCTTAACGAGAAACGCCGTGCGTATAGTGCACACTTAGCATAGGACGCTCGAGAATTATAATATTTCGGCCAGTGTAATCCGACATTTTTCAAATTCTCCGCTTGTAAATAACAAAGGAGGTATTAAACTAAGCGTCCGCGAGCGTCGGTGCCCGCTTGGCTTCGATTTTCAGTCATGAATTCGCGAAAATGTAGGGACCGCCGGCAGGTACCGCAACGCTACTTTATATGGCGTTCCCGCGGCCGTCATTATGCCCGATGCGTAACCAACGCGCAAAAAGTACTCCATTTCTTCTAACTCCGTCCGTTACAAAAATACAATTTTAATTAATATTAACAAACAATCGCGTAAGAAATTTCGTCCAAAAATTCTCCTTTCAAAATTTTCAAGTGCCCCCCTTAAAAAAAAAGCGACAAATGAAGCTAACGGTCGCTTCGAGAACACAGCGCGCGCCGACTTCGCCACCTTTCCAACATCGATATAAAAGCTTGGAAGCCAAGTTTCAACGTTGAAGAGAAAAAAAATCAATAAACTCTCCCCGCGTGCATAGCGTCGCTATCCCGACTCTCCAACAAAACGGAAAAAAAAAAAAAAAAAAAAAACCGTCGAGAAGCAAAAGCGTCAAGCGGCGAAGCATCCACGCAAACTCGAATAAAGGAAGAGAAGCGCGCGCGCGAATCCCCCAGCATCGAAGTGTAAATGCGCGCGCGTCAGCGAGTTATAGCGGGAAAGAGAGACGCCAGACGCGCGCGGGCTATAGCACAGCCGCAGCGGGTATGTATGTATATATATATATATATACGAAGGAAGCGCCGCCGCTGGCGCTATTAGCCCGACGTAAAAATAATTTTTATCTCGGCTATTCTCAATTAGCTAATACGTGAAAAATATCGGGAAAATTGGAAAAAAAATCGGAGAAGCGCATGGGCGCTGAGAGAGACGCGCCCGAGGCCGAATTCGCATTAAATGGCTGACTTAGCACACACGGCGTTGTTTGCCCAGTAGCAGCGCGGGCGTTGCAGCAGGCCCGCCAATGCCGAGAGTAAACATATATAACCGTCTTTCTTAGCGGGCCTAATTTTTCACGTAAAATTACAATTTCGCGATTATGGAAGATGAATAATAGCTTGGATGGCTTTTTACTAACGTATTTTATGAGAATTTTCGACTTACCGGCAATCTCCTTACGGAGGTCGTCCTTGCTGATATCGGCCATGTCTGTTCTGTAAGTGTGTAGTAGTACGTAGTAAGAGAGAGGTGAGTGAGAGAGAGAGAGAGAGTTGTGTGAACTACTGCTGTTGCTGGCGGTAGGTAGACTGAAGAACGCGGCGGCTGCGCGGCCCCGGCTTGGACGTTGAGAGAGGCGGCATCAGTATACAGGACATCCAGAGCATTGCCCGCCGCGCCACCGGATGCGCAGTGGACTGGCGCGCAGCTATAGCGCCGGTTTGGAGAAAATCGTGGGTCTTGTGGGAAAAAGTTTGAGGAGGAAGGGATATTTCGATGGGAGTATGGGTAGGGTTTTTTTTTGGCGTTGGTATGGTTGTGGATTTTTTTTTTGTACGTGGGTTGTGGGTTTTTATTTTTTTGTAAATTTTTCGTGGGTTTATTAGATTTTTGAAAATGGAACCTTTATAGGTGGCGTGTTTTGCAACTGTTAAATGGGGTGTAAAATAAAAGTCTAAATTGATTTTATAATGGTTTCAGTTTTTATTTTTTCAGTATTAGTTCAAAATTTGATATTTCTCGTTAATAAGGTTTAACATAAATGAATTCAAAATTTATGTTATATAAGGATTAAAAATTATATTTGAGAAATCACATTATTTATAAAAATTTTGTCGAAAATTTAATAAAATCGATTTAAAATTAAATTTAGTATAGGCAAGGATAAATCAATTTTTTGCTATGTTAATAAACTTTTATTTGACAATTGTTATAGGAGTATTTCAAAAACTGTCCTTGGTTTTCTCCCAATTCCATGGTTACATGGAAAAATGTCGTTATGCGGAAAAAAAATATACTTAATATTTCAGATCTTCGGGGAATCAAGTTTTGGAGCACAGGTTTTCTTATAACTTTAGGATCGTTTTTTACTTATTTTTTTATAATTGGTTCTTGACATTACTCACTGATAAACAATAATTAAGATAAAAGAATTCTTGAAGGCGGCCAAAGCTGATTGCGGTGTCTGTATCAAGTTTTGGTATCTGTACCTATATACAAACGTCTAAATGTGCGCTATTCGAATTTCAAACATTCCTTCCTACAATTTTTTTATTTGTTTAAAGAACTTTATTATTTGATCATTTGACTTATAAATAACAGTAATATACATTTAAAAATAATTTTGATTATGGAGCAAAGTTTTACAATCTACAGGAATCTATATATAAGTTTAATTAAATCCGTAATATTTAGAGTACTTTACATGCGTTTTCAAGTTGAAACAAATAAATTTCAATTTAAAAAAAAAAGAAAAAAGATTTTATCTAATTAATTTGAAACGTCATTTGAAATTAAATGCAATAAATATTTTATTTGTTTATATTAAATTTAAGATCACCGCGTTTCGATTGAATAAGATCAACATATTATGAATTATTCAAGATATTATAAAAACATAAATATGACTAATTTTTTTCTTCATTGCCTTAACAGTTGTTTATTAACGATTGCGCCATTTCGCTTCGAAAACGTAAATTTTGTTATTCTCATAATAAAAAATAAACTATGGAACAAATAAAAAAATCGTTTTGCAATATTGATAGTTCTGTGATGGCTTTCTTTTAGTAGGACTACGGACTCACAAGTTGATGTCTCTGGTACGAGTTTCGGTCTCCGCCGAGTGATGCGAAAACCACTCAATTTTCTTATGTGCTTTGTTAATACATTGCAAGGCTTCGTTAATGATTAGCATAATTTGAAACATAAATAGAAGACGTCAAAATAGAATTTTATAACAATTAAATGAACAAGTAAAACTATAAAATACTATTAAATATGCATTTAGTAAAACATTAAAATGGCTTTAAATAAATTTATTTCTCATACAATTTGCTATTCTACTTTTAATTTCATTTGAATTAAAATTTAAAAATTGTTAGTCTTGCATCTATATATATATATAGTTTTGTAAACAGAAAAGTTTGAAACAATAGTTTACGATAATATATCAATGCATAATGTATTGATTAACATTTATAGCGTAAATTGCATAAAAAGTGCGCATATTTTACTTAATAGATAAGAAAAAATCAATTTTTGATAATTAATCTGTTGTTATATTTTTTTTGTACATGAAAATAATTTATTTTTCTGATTTTGCATTGTTAAATCATTAGTTACTTAATAATATATAATTACATCTTCTTATAATAATGCAACTAATGTAAAAATTATATTCATGGTTTTAGATTTTTTATAAAAACAATCTGTTTTAATTCTTAATAAATTTATTATAAAACGTATAAATAATATACATAAAGATCGCACAAGATATTTTGCAAATGATTCGATGTTAATTTAAAGACAAAGTTGTGAACAGCGATGGACAAGGAAAAATCAAGAGAATAGAATTAAAGAAAACAAACTTTTTTACACCATGATTTCTAAAAAAAATTAAATCAATACTTTTTAATCAGACACGTTAAAATACATAATTTATCATACTTTTTCTTTTCTTTTTTTTTGTAACATTATTCGATATTACTTTTTACCGCCCCGTCGCTATATTGGATTGCCTTTTGTAACTTATTTTCACTCATTTTTCCAGCAAGACTTAGGCCGGTATATTTTTATAGTTATTCAAAATACACGAATTGAAATCTTACTTTCTATGCTACGGCATTGCGCACAATACCGACTCACAATTGTCAGCTTCTAAATTCATTTTCTTGTCACTGTTCTTTATGAATTTATAGATCACAAACGTGTGCATAACATACTTATGACTTTATCCAGAATAAAATACAAGTGAGCAGTGATTTTAAAAGTTACTTCAATTTTTACACCAAAGGTACCTACATTACGACAATAATTAGTATTAATTACAAGATAATACAAGTAAACTTGGCTTATTCATAATTTTTAATCAATGTATAGCTATTATACAGAAGAGGTACTGGATCGTTGACTTTAATATTATCGATATTTAATTTTTATTTCTTTCAAATAATCTTTTTAAGAAAACTTTGTTTTCAGATTTTTATTTATTTTCTTCTACTACAGTCTGATTATTGAGCTAAATTAGAAATCAATAGAAAATGTCAATTTACGACAATAATGTGAGAATCGATAAAAAAAATTAAGATTGGTAGTTTAGTTGTGTATATTTACATATACAGTTTCAGTAATCTGTTATCGTAAAATAAAAATATACGCATAATAAATCTTAATTAAAAGAAATTCTTACGATACAAAGAGGACCGTATAAAATATTTTCAGAGCTTATCACTCATAACATAATTATGTTATTAATACGTCGTTACAAATTCACAAAAAGAAAAAATACCACAAGGTACAATTCAAAAATTTTACGAATAGGTAATTACATTATTAATGGATTCATGTAAGATACAAAAAGAATGAGACTACGATAACTGCTCAACTTCTTTTTACAAATTTTAACGTCAAAAATTCATAAAAAAGAAATAATTATATAATAAAAGCTAAAAGACAGTGCTTGGCAATGAAATAATGCCCAAGAATTCGACGTTTCTAAAATGATTAAAGCGACGATGAATTCAAAATGGAGCAGTTATTGCAGTTTTACAATCAATATAGGAAGGGGTTAGTTTTCATGTTAAAAAAAAGTAAGTGATTTGTGTGCTGTGTTTGTGTGTGTGTGTGTGTGTATGTGTTACATGTACGTCAATGCACATAATCGCTTATGTACGGTGTGTAATTGTGTACGCATTCTTGTTTCTTAGGTGGAAAGAAGGCGTCGTTTTCGCACCACGAATTATACATATATATCACTTCTGAATGGACTCGTATCAGAGGAACGATTTAGTCAATAAAATGGTCTTTGAGGTACTTCATCATACCGAAGGTCCTGAAACGTTTCACGCCAATAACTTTCATGAGGTCATCGTCGCAAATAGCAAACTGTTTGTTCTTGGGGTCCTGAAATTAAAAAAAATGTTATTAATACTTTTATTTAAGATATTTTATAAATATATTTCTTTTAATGTTATTGCACGTGATCGATAACTTACATAAAGCTTTCTTTCCTTGATGATGCTCCAGACCTTCTTGACGACTTCGTGTCGAGCCATCTGTTTGGCACCGACAACGGCAGCGAGCTCATCGGACAGCGTGATGGCACGCGTGTAACCGCTTCCCTTACCGCCACCTCCCTTCTTGGCACCACCGCTGGACTTCTTGCTTTTACCCCAGTCAGAATCTGAGTCGCTGTCGTCACCCTTGCCCTTCTTTCCCTTCTTACCAGCCTTACCTGCAAAAAGCAAACAATGTTAGCACACCGTATAATTTTGACAATAATACTTTAAGAATATTAATTGTTTAATTTGGTTTGAATAATGTACCTTTTTTGGGCGAGGGCTTGGCCTTTTTGGGGCTGTACTCCTCATCGCTGGCGTCTTCGTCGCTAGCGCTCTCGTCATCGTCGGAGGAGCCCTTCTTGCGCTTGTTCGCCTGCTTCTTAGGAGGTCCGCGCTTGGCGGGCTTCTTCTCCACTTCTTCTTCCTCCTCCTCGGAACCCTCTTCTTCTTCCTCCTCGCCGTCCTCGGACTCCTCACTGGCGGCCTTCTTCTTCTTCTTGCCACCGTCTTGCTTCTCTTGCAAGCACTCCATGACTAATTCGTCGATTTCCTTCTTTCTGTAATCGTAATATTTGATGTTAGATAATTGTCTTTGTTTTTTATAAGTACTGAAAAATTAGTCAATAATATAATGAAATTTTTAATATGTAAATGTTGAAGGGGGAACGAGGTGCACATCTAGTTGTTCAATTGCACGCAGAGACCCTTCTTTTATCTTGGATACAACTCAACTCACTTAAGCACCTTTATCTTGTTTATATGCAAAAGCGCCTGCGTTGTATCCGTATAGTTAAAACGAATTTTTTGTATATAATTACTTTTCTTTTGAAATATTTTATAACAATTTTATTATTACAATGTATTGTAAATGATATTTACCTTTCTTGGAGGTCGACATCCAGTTTCTCTTCAATTTGTTGCCTGACTTTCTTGGCTGACATTGAAGTCAAGTCAGCATCTTTTAAGATAGCTGTAAGAAAAATAAAATCATATTAAATAATAACTCAAAAATTTTCAACAATTTTTAAATACAATATTCTATGTTAAATTTTCAATTCTCTTTATGCTCTTTATTCATCGCTTTATTAAATAAAATAAAATTTTTTTAATTAAAAACTAAAATAAATTTAATTTCCCCAAAAAAAAGCTCTACTCCTAAAAACCAAAACGAACACCAACGTCCCGAAGCACAGCAGTGTGCGTGTATCGCAAAAGGGCAAAACGTGAAAAAAAAATCGATTCTCAGTCCGAGAGAGCTCCAACGGTGCGGCGCGCTTAAATATATATATAGGTATACAAGCTCGTGTGCAACACCGTGTAAGAGCGTCCCGCACGTTACAAAAGGGCGCGCAGATGGTGTAGAGAAAGAGAGAAAATGCTCCGAGTTGATAAAGTCGAAAGCCCTGCGTATATATATACGTACTGGCTCTTTTTCTCTCTCTTTCTCCGTCTTTCTCTTGCTCTCTCGAATGAAATCGAAAAGAGCCGCCATATAGCCAGCGACCGGCCGTTTCGTCCTATCTGTGCGTTGTGTTGTATAGCCTCCGTTAGGCTGCGCTCACAGCGTCGTGTCGAGTCTTTGCCGTTTTAAAGAGATTTTTGGAGTATTTCCGAGTATTTTGGAATATTTTGGGCTATTTTGGGATGGAAAGTTCTGCTTGTGAAAGAATTCGGAAAAATATTTCGGCTTATATTCTATACATTTTTTAAAAATAATGTAATTTTATTGGATGACTGTAAGCTTCCTGTGCTCCATTGTGAACGTGGCTTAATACTACTTCTCGAATCGTAAACCTACTAAAAAATTTAAATAACCCTCGCATCTTTATTACGCCTTTTATTTCCCTACAAAATTCGGACCTTGACCTTATCCATCAATTTAGGTCACGAACTCAGCCTCACTAACCTATCCCCACCACCTCCCAAATTAAAAAAAAAAAAAAACCCACTCCCACCCACACACCAAACTATCTCTTCACCTCCCAAAAAAAACAAACAATCCTTTCATCTCCTCAATCCGGACGAGTTTAAAAGCCAACATCGACTTAACGCGGCACGCGCGCTCTGGCGAACGCTTCGCTTATATACCAAGCGACGCCCGTACCTATACACACCTCGTCTTTAAAGGACGCCGGCTAATTTTTTTCACGGCTAATGTACGCCTCGGGGAAGCTGGGCGCCAGTCGTAGGTGGAAGCTAATGTTTCGTAGATGAAGTTTAACGCGGCCATTGCCGTTCGCACGGCAAGTTTCTGTCATGATTTTGCGATTGTTCGCTGAGCGCGATGGCTGTGGTTACTAGGTACGTGGAGGCGCGCTAGTGTAGCGCTCCGCGCATCGCGGAGCTGCGATGTTATATATGCGCCAGCGAGGCTCGGTACAGATAGCTGGTTCCGCGCGCGCGCGTTTAGAGATTATAGCGGAGTGTATTTTTGTTTTGGAGGAATCGATAATTTTTTGGAGAGGGTTTGAGTAAGATTTTTATGAATATTAATTAGGAGAATTTTTTTTTTTGGGGGATTTGTTCGACTGTTAGTCGAGCTTTAAATGTTTAAGAATTAATATTTAAAATTGCGTTTGAAAAGTTTTTTTTTTTAAATGACCATTTAAACCCCAGCTACTTAATAGCCAAAAGTAAACAAACCTACTATACACCCAAACATCCTTCAGTCTACAATCCCAAAAAAAGAAACATCCCAACAAACCATCCTACAACAAAACCCCCTCCCTCCTCCCCCCTCCGGAAATCGGAGGACGAGAGCAGCCGCCTCTCGTCTTGCAACTCGGCTTACGCTGACGCACGGAACGCATAACAAAAACCGAAAAAAAAAAACCAAGAAACTACCGAAAGATTACAAGCGCGCGCTGGCGCGTCACGCGGCGAGACGCCCAAGCAGAGAGCCCCACAGCTCTCGCATATAGCCGCCTATATACCTACTATAATATACGTACTAGCAGCGCGCTAGCCGCGCTCCGAAGAAAGCGCCGCGGTGCGCGATAAGCTCGCTCTCTCTCTCTGGCTCGCGCGACGTAGAGAAACGAAGAGCGAGCCTCCATTAAAATTCGCCTTGGCTCTTGCTCGCCTTGCCAGCCACCCAATCGAAAAATCCCATCTACACGAATCACGCGTAAACTAGCGTAGAATTTTTTAAAAATTGTACCGACGATGCTGGAGGCAGGGGAGTAGGCGAAAAAGGCCGAGAGAGTTGGAAGTGTATGAAATGGCTGACACGGCGTGCTTGGCTGTATATACGCGCGCGGTGGCCGCGGAGCGCGCTCCGGCCTGAGACGCCAAGAGTAAAACTCGATTTTTCGCCCAGCAACGGCCGGCTAACTCGCCCGGCGGAATATACCTCTTTAATAATCAAGCCTAGATGCGCTAGCTAATGCCTCGGTTATAACGTAAAATCAGAGAAAAGTTGGACTTACCGGTGATCTCCTTGCGGAGCTCGTCCTTGCTGATATCGGCCATGTCTGAACGTGTCGGCTATATAGATATAGAGAGACTGTGTGTGCAGAAGCAGCAGCGCCGCGCTCTCGTTGGTATATATATATATATACGTGTGTTGCTCGGTCGAAGTGTACACGAGCGAGTGCGTGTATAGGAAAGAGAGAGATGACTGCGGTGGTGCTCGTGCTGTTCTAAGCTGCTCTGCGTCCCGCTGCCAACTGAGCCGCCAAGTGCGCGTCAGCCGGCACGAGCGCGCATCGCATAGAGCAGCCAGCAGCAGCAGCAGCAGTAGAGCGAGCTCCTCTCCCCTCCCCCGCCCCGCGCGCAAAGCTCGGCAGCTCTCTCTGGCACTGTGTTAGGGTATCCTCACACAATGGGACTTTGCCTGCGCGATCGGACCTCTCTGCTGGGGTAAGTGCGCGCTCTTTTCTCGGTACGTATCTCTGATGTGTATGTGTGGTGTTATATAGGTAGGTATATGATTCTGTGTGTGTAGGTATCGGCGGTGCGAGCCGGGAGAGCGCGCGGGCCGTTTGGAAATTTGGGATGGAGGAGGATTTGGATGTGTAACCTAGGTAAGTGTATACCTGAGCTGGCGAAATTTTACGGTTATATGGTGGAGAGGATGGTTTATAGGAGAGAGAGGGTGAGGAGTGGGTGGGTTGGGGGTATGGGTTTTAGGCTGTTGGGGTGGCTGTGTTTGCGCGTGGTTTGGGTTCTGAGAATCGGCGCGGTCGAGGACCGGCGGATTTTCGCTGGAATATCAATGTGGTATTTAAAAAATATTTGTTTTGGTTATTATTTTTGTTACTGTTACTAAAACACATTTTGGGGAAAAAACACGTTGTAAATGAAAGAATATTGTGAGCTAATGGTGTTTTAAAATTTGCATCTCATTATATACAATTAAAAGTCAAAATTTTGAAAAGATTTTTTTGTTCAATAGACTGCTTGTTTCTTAGGTTAGAAAAACTTTTTTTTCCAGAAAGTCATCTACACTAGCGGTAAAATTATGCAATCTTCAGGACAAGATGAATCATTCTTCGTATGTTTAAAACAAAAGAATGTAAGTCTTAGATATTAATATTAAAGTTGAAAAAATGTTCAAACTGAAAAAAATTGATAATATTTATTTTAAAGATTGGTTAAAATTGATCAGATAAATTTGTCGTTTTTTTATAGTTTTCAAGCTATTGATATTACTTTAGTATTTTTTGACTTTGTGGCCAAATTAACTTTCTCAATTTTTCTTTTGTTCCAAAGCGTTTTTATTTCAAATTTAAGAATTCTTGATTATAAATTTCAAAAATTATAAGTTAGTAAATATATGCTAACCTTGTGCACAGGGTACTATAATATAACTCAAACTGAAACTATAGATATGATTTGGACAAATATGGCTTTGCAAAATGCTTAAATCTTTACAATGCGAAAAAGTTTCGGAAAAATTCTCGGAGTTTGACGAAGGCTCATTTACATATATACCTAGGCGTTAGCAAGTTTTATGTACTGACAATCAACTTTGATGGCTTTTTATAAGTGATATATGCTAAATATTAACTTATGGTTATCTTTTTTTTTGCACATCAATATACGATGTATTCGAACTGTAGATAACTATACCTCTAAAGGTTGAGGAGGTAGAGGTATAAGAATATTTACATACGTTCTTTATAAAAGTAAAAAGTTTTTAACCATATAATGAAAATTCATCCAGTTCCTATACCAATACATTAAAAACCCATTATCACTACACATCTAGTACATACCTGGTTGTTAGTTTGAACATAAAAATGAATTATGTTGGTTACAGTTCAAACAATAGCATTAGTTAAAAAGTGGATTTACTTAAGCAAACTGTATATAAACTTTTCTTTGCAATGTCATTCAGTGAATGTTGATGCAGTACTTGAGAGATTCATCTCGAGATGTGCCGTAAATAGAGGAAATATTCTCGGGATTTCGGATGTCAGTACCGCTCTTACGATTATACGACAGTTAAATTATGCATTTTTATGCGTTTCTTTCGTTTTCCGATTTTATTTTGATCCAGATAAACATTTAAACTTGTTAAGGAAAAGAATTTTAAATTTTATTAGACATTGTAGAGAGAAACGAATAAGTCCTGTTGATGGAGGATACCTGAAGGAAGAAAATTGAAAGTAATCTGCTTTGAAATTTGTGAGGATATGCAGCAGGTAAATATCCGTAGTATTATGCAGTTACTCAAGGGAACGACCAATTCAGGTAGAGAATGTATATTGAGACTGCTCTCAAAGCGGCGGTGTCTTACGGGGCAAATTGACTGTTTCTTCAACGTCTGTTTTAAATGTATTCTGTTTTTCTGGCTGTAAAAAATTTTTCATGTTTGAAAACAATTCAGATTAACAAGTTACGAATTCGATTTAAAAATGGTACATTTATTTTAGATTTTTTCCATCAGTCAGTTTTAAAAAAATTATTTAAACTTAATAGTTAATTCAATTATTTTTAAAGTTACATAAAGTAAATTTGGAATGTAATCATCTTTTTAATATAATTTTCAAATCAGACCTTATATAGGCGTAGTGCTAATTATTTATAATAGATTTTAAAAAACTGAATTACATATTATAGTTACAATTTATGACACATTATTTTGTTCGAGAGAATTTACACCTTAAAAATTGCTTATTTAAAACAGTGTAGCTACTATGAAATAGCTACATGACATCAGCTAGTAAGTATATTCCGATTCCGTCATAATAGACGACATCGCGAAGAAAAGGAATTTCATAAATATAGCACAAATAAATACATTTTTCGCTATTTTGGTTTTTAATTTAATACAATACTAACATTTAGCATATTTTATGTTTTTTTGAAGATGATTAAATTTACATATACATATATGCGTATATGTATATTTATTTTCATTTTTTTACATATTTGAACAAAACCCAACACAACACTTACAACCCAATACTAAAGGAATGATTTCAAATTAAAATTTAATTAAAAAATATTGATAACAAAACTAAATAGAAGACAATATCACGATAAATAAGTTTCATTTTTACTGATGACTATTAATAGATAACCAATTGATAATTTATCTATAAATAAAAACATTTAATTAAATATACATTTGATAGCGTAGATTTTCTTTTTAAAGGTAATATTCTTGGAGTTTATATTTACGGTAGTACGAATAGAAATTTCAAATTCATTTCACAACTATTTACATATAAAATTTTTAATTAACTGATTTCATCGACATTAATGTAGGGATCGATTACGTCATTAATCAATTATTTTATTTAAATAAGCATGCTGATTAAGATTATCATACAAAATATAAATTTTTATTTTTGTATTTGACATACGAATGGTTCTCTATAAGAAAGACACCGACTTCCAGGTACCGACGAAAAAAGTAACGGCACAGTTACAAAATCTTGCTAGTCAATTACATGGTCTATTAAAAATACATTCATTTTTCTCGATAAAAATTGGTAATAAACTGAAGATAAAATATTTGTAATCATTAATAACATTTTAAAAAAATGATAAACAAATAAATACATGTAATAAATTCTATCTTCACTGGTAAAAATGTGACCACTTTTATTTTTTGATGAAAGATTTTCTCTTAAATTTCTTAGCGATTTATTTTGTATTGCTTAATGACTTTTAAAATTCTAAATATGTAACAAAAAACTTTTCTTTAATGGACAATATATAACTATTTTGAAATTTGAAAAGGGAAAAATTAATGCAAAATCTATATTAGTTTTCCAATTATTAAATAAGTGGAAGGCTATGCATGTACTTATATCACGTGAATATTTGATTGTTTACATGTTTTTCATTCTTTCAGATTTAGATACTATCTATTGACAAAGCTAAATATTTATAGTTGATGCTACATATTTATTGTTAAAACTGATTAATCGCTAAAAACATATAATTTTGCAACATTGTAATTCAAAGTTAGTTTTAATTTCAATAACGATTTCTCAATTGGCGACTTACACAATTTTTTAAATTACCTGTAGCTTATCAGCTATTCGTATAATTATTTTTTGTCAAATAAACTCAACGTTACAAATTCATCGAAATTTATATGAATTTTCATTTACAAAATAAGGTTTTCACTTATTAAAATTCTGATAATTTAAAATATAATCAAGATATTTGAAATAAATAGCATCCAAATTTTGTGCATGAGACAACTATTTTAATTTTTTATATTTTTAATTTTGATACATTATTTTCTCAAATTATGAAAAATAAATTATATGCATGAAAATAATTAAAAATTGTATAAAAACAAAATAAACCATCAAACTAAAAATTTTTCCCTCAAATTATTAAAAAAAATAGTTACAAATTACATTCCCGCACCTCGTAAGCACACGCGCAAACAGCGTCAAACAACGCAGGTCTCTTAGCGAGGCATCTAGCGCGGCCGGACTCGATAAGCGCGCTCGCCAGCCTAGCGAAAGCCCAACGTTGTGAACGATAGCCGCAGCCTCGAGAGCGGCTTGCCGCGCTCTCCCGTGGCGTCCGTTGCAAGTACATTCTCCCTCAAAAGTCGCACCCGATTGAGGTTATGTTTGCCACCTCCAAAAAATCATAACTCCCTTCCCTAAGCCCTAATAAAAAAACCAAGTACGGAAAGTCCTCCTACAATTTTCCGCTCTACAAGTTTCTCATGACGCGCCAGGCTCGAAATCGCCTCCTTAAGGTGCCGACTTTCAGCTAAACCGCCCGGCCAGCGACTTACTTTCAAAGCCGACTGTAGCGCCCAATGTACAGGAGCTACGGTGTACATACTAGCGGGCGTCGCTGCTCTAGCCGGGGAAAAAGGCTTCACTTCCAGGGCGAATATCTCGGCAACGGTTCGGTTAATCGAAAATCCGAGTACACAAAGTCCGGCCAACTTTTTTTGCTCTACATCTTTCTTACGGCGCCCCACGCGTAATTTTGAGATCTAAGCCTTCTACCAAGCCCCGGATCGACGCGCTTTCGGCACGGCAACTCTCGGCGATTCTCCGAGCCTGGCTCAGAGAGATATACCTGCGCCGTTACGTCCTCCTCGCTCTTACTGCTTCGCAGCGTACATACGGCTCTCTCTCTCTTTCTCTCTTTCGCATCTTATAGTACGAGCACGTCGCGAGAGAGCTATACGAACGTCCTATGGGTATTAGCAAAAATCGCCGAGGCAATAAATTTTTTTTTTTTATGCAAGACATCAGGGCGACGACTGCCTATTTTTAGTGCCGAGTCGCATCGTGCAATTTCGTCTTTTTTTATTTCGCTCGGCTCTTTTTTTCCTCCAGCGCGCGAAACTATATACACGGAGCTCGTGTCTCTCTTATAGCGGAGATGATGATAGCGCCCGCGCCGAATGCTCTTTTACATGCTTCCCTGTACTCCTGCAGCGCGCAAAGATGGCAATTTGCTTAAGGCATCGGCGAGCCGGACGTTTTTAATCGACATTTGCAGAGCCGTGGGTCTACCTTGGGCCGACTATTTTCGCTTTCATCGGCCGCGACCTCCATTGCCTCGGCGCCGATATGCTAATAAATTGATTATAATATAATGGAAAAACGAGAGAGAGCGAACTTATCGCCCCTCCCCCTTGCTCCAGAAATCATACAAAAATTTTCGAAAAATCCCTAACAATAGTAGACCCACTAGCTAACCCAAGCCCAAAATTCCTCATCCATTCATCCCGTATTTTCAGAGCAAATCCAGCTCGAAAGATCTCTCTCTCTCGTCTCCGCATAGCCACACATTCGCGCATATCGGCGGCGCGTATATAGCTATAGCAGCGAGCCGGAGAGCGCGCACGGCCCGATCAGATGGTAGCCCCGCCGTGTGTCGTCGACGCGTCACGCAGAGAGCGAGCCTACGGTACAGTCCAACCAAGCGATAAGCGGCCCGCTCGGCGCGCCACTAGTGTCTTGGAAATTCGATATCTCGGCAACGGAGCTAGGGATCGTCAAACTGCGTGCACAAAGTCGTGGCAGATTTTTACGATCTACACTTTTCTCAGGACGCCCCGGGGCCAGTTTTGGGTTCTTCAGGCTCAACCCGGAGCCGGCGGGCTTTCGGCCCGGGAAAGTTTTCGGGCTGGCTGTACTGGTTGAGGCGCGCATCCGCGCGCGCTGCTGGGCGAGACGTGGAAAAGCAGGGTTTTCTCGGGAATGTTTTATATGAGTTTGTTGGGAGGGGGTGGGGGATGGGTTGAATGGATTTTTTTCGGGGGGTTGGTAGGGTTTTTTTGTTTTGTTTATGGGTAGTTTGAGGGGTTTTTGGGGAAATACGAGGGGCGGCTCGGCGCGGCTGTGGCGCCGCGCGCGTTTGAATCCAGAGGCGTACGAGGCCGGAGAAAGAGAGAGAGATAGAGAGATGCTTGTGGAAGCGGTGTCTCTGTTGATATAAACTTAGAATGATGAACGATTTTGTTATGCTGCTTTGTTGGATTTGATGAGGGAGTATTGATTCGGAGTTGTATAGCCTCAAAAAAACAGATGCAGTTTGGGATGGATCAGACAGAGAAGATCGTAAATTTACGAGTTCCCTCCCTCGGTCAAGCGAGCTGCACGTTTCCGGTATTGCGAGGCGTATTATTTCGAAAAAGTTGCTTGGAATGAAGGAAATCGATGTTACGAGGGCTTAGGAAATTGAGGGATGAATTTTGAGAATGTTTCTTTCAGGCGATGATTAGAACCGTCGAAGTGTCTTTGTTAGGAGAAAGTGGCTATTTGAGTCTTGTGCTTGACTATGATTATCGATACGCGTTTTCGAAATTCCGGATTTGCGGCTCGAGCGCCACCTGGACTTGTTTTTAAAAATACGGAAGTGGCGGCAAAACTATTTTGTTGCAGAGTTTGTTATTTATAGCTTTTTACATTAGTGAGTGGTATTTTAAATGTTGAACTAATAAGTAAATTAATGTGGTAAAAATATGTACACTTATAAAAACCCATAAACTGACAGCAATCGTAATAGTTCATTATTAATATTAAATAGTCAATTTGAATGATCAAAGAGCTATTAAAACTTAGTATATTATAAAAAGTACTAAATACAAAAAATATATATAAATCGTTTTGTTTCGAAGAATATTATTACGGTAATGTATAAATAATAGGCAATGGATTTTTACATCAAATAAAAATAAATAATTTTTAACTTTATGCAAATAAGTTTTAACTTGTTTATAATCAATATTGATTGATAAATTTCTTTGAAAATAATCAGGCTTATTAAAACTATATCATAATGTATGCACGAGCCTTTATAAATAAAACATTTGCTCACTTATCTCCTTTTTACACTCATAAATTCACCCAACATCCATTTCTTGCAAACATTACCGCAGCTACAAGCTCCGCCGGCCGGAGCTACCCAATCCCACCGTCGAAGTAGCGCCACTTGCTAGACGTTAAAAATTGTAGTTTTCCGATCACCAAGCGACCTACCTTACCGACCGTAAACCACCCCCGCACTTCACGGGCGATAGCCGTTCTCCTTGCCACCATGAGATACCGAACTATCCCTCCAGATGGCGGCACTTGCTTTACTTTCGGCGGTTCATTCAACGCATATAATTCGCGCCGGCCGGCGAGTAAAACTCGGCGCGCAAGCGAGCCGGTTATTACACTGCTATTTCGCCTCGGTGCTGCACCATGACCTCATTTTGCGAGCGCGCGGGCTGCAAGGCGAGCCAGCCGTCGCGAAAACATCGACCCGAAATGTATATTATTGAAATTACTGAGAGCAGGGGAGGATAACTGATGGACGATAGTGAGGATAGGTGCAATAAAAGGCGATTTCAGGTTTAGGTATGTCTATGCGGATCCTTTGAGATGTCAAAGTGATCGATGCTGGGAAATTTGAATTATTTTATTAATTTTTGGGTATACGCTGTTTTTCAGGTTTTCTGGTAATTAAAATGCCAGAAAATTAGTCTAGTTAAGACTGGTAGTTACACAAAGCTAATTACAGTCTACCTACCTAACGCTAAATTAAATTTTCAGGTACGCAAGTACAATAATTTCAACCAAAAGTAAGAAAACAAATTTATTTCAAAATTAAAAAAACAAAGTGCGCAAAACACACAATTTTCGTACACCCTTATAAAATTCTCGCATTTATCTCGCACGCCACAGCCCGGCTATAAAACCAACTTACCTCTCTCTCTCTCTCACTCAGCCAGCCGTAAAACATACATTTTCACATGAAAAAAAAAGCCGCCGTCGCGTGTAGCCTCGTTAATATCCGCGAGCCGCGCGCGCGCTGGGAGACAGAAAGGTTCGTCGTCGTCAGCCCGACGTCGGCTCGTCTTTTTTCGAGGCTTTAGAGCGCGGCGTATATTAGCGGCGCGTCGTCGCGCATTCAGTCCCTCGTCACGTGTACGTGTCAAAATCAATATTTGGCGTCACTGGGTTATGATAACGTCGCGCCCGCGCGACTCGCTCTCTCTCTCTCTCTGTCTCTCTGGCTTCTCCTTCTCTCTCTCTCTCTCTTTTGGCGAATATGTGTATATATAGATGTGGAGAGGTTTCAGAGACTCGTGACGGCTCTGGGAGATTGTTAGGTGTCGTGTGTGGAAATGTTGTTCGGCAGGTTTTATTTAGGTTTATTGGTTTTGTGAGAGGAATAGATGTTATGGTGGGAGGAAAATTTTGATAGAAATTTTGGTTAGAATGGTAGGTAATGATATGATTGAAGTGTAATAAGCGAGGGATAGGGTTCTTCTTTATGCAAGTTCTTTGTGAGTTTATTTTGATGTGTTTACAAAATTTTATCGAAATTGAAGAATTGTTATCATTTGGCATGATATATTTCGTTAATTGAATATTTTGAATTATAACGCATCAAAGATATGGATAAAAATAAATTAAATAATTAATTTTTGATGAATAAAATATAATTGTTTTATCAGAATTAATAAATGACTAGATTTTTTCTTATTTATTTATTTACTTCTTTTCAAACTATAAACTGAAATATAATAAAAATTTTCTAAAGTATTTTTTATTGCATAAATAAATATTATAAAACGTCGTAATTGAATCATACAGAATTTCGAGCTTTTAAACCATAAGGTAAGAACGAGATATTCGAGTGTTTACATAGATTTTGAATGTCAGTTGATTAAAGGTAAAGTAAATTTTCGTGCACTTTTTAGCTCATTAAGAAACTTTTTCATGCTAGAATTCATGAAAAATTTTGAAAATTTTTCAGCAAGAAAAATTATTTGTAAGAGTGGTTTGGTGTGTACTTAACCCAGAAAGATAAAAGCCACATAAATTCACCGCGATATGTAAAAAGTGAAGGAACGTGAGAAAAATTTAGATATCATTAAAAACTTATTTTACTTTCAACTGCATAAGTTCATCTGGGTTCACCGAAAAATTTTACATTCAAGTACATTTCATATTCTTTCGTAGAATAAGTGAACCTAATTTTTATTATATTTTTTAAATAATCATTAAGATATTCATGTACAAAATATCAAAATTTTCTGCATATTTATCTTAATACATATAATATTTGTACTGTATTGTTTATATTTTAAACAGCGATTAAAAAATCACAAAAATTTTCAATTTAACTAAACAACAACTTTAATTCAATCTAATTTAAACAACATTTTAATCATTATAAACAATATAAAATCTTCTAACTCGAAAATACTAAAAAGGGCATCGATCTCTTACACACCTTTCTCCGTTTCCTTCTACACTTTCCTCGCAACTCCGTATCCTTCGCGCGCAGTCAGCCAGGGTGGTGCGGGGGCGTTTTTCAAGATAAACACGAGTGTCTCTTCCGCGAGATTTACAGCCATTATTATTTTTCGTCGCCGCGGCTATACAACTGAACGTGTACAGATATAAGACTACGATCGAAAGCCAAAGGAGCTTTTCTCCTCGCTCCAGAGGAATAACTTGGTCATGCGAGTAAAACTGCTCTTTGCAGGGGGGAGGGGGAGGGGAGGAGAAGCGTGGACAAGGTAAACGTAGTAAACGAATTTTCGACGAGTCCTTGCTGTGTTATTTTTGGTGAAAGAAGGGATTGCGAGGACTGTGGCTTTTCTTCTATTTTCGGTAAATGAAAGTATTGTGACGGTAAGTAGCTCTAGGTTTTCTTGGAAGAAGATTGTCTGTTCGTGGTTTGTGACCGGGTGGTTACTTTAATTTGAAGATTTTTTCATTAAATGGGTCCAATATTACTTTTGTTATATTGTTATAGTTTTTATAAAAGTATTGTGTTTTATAAAAGTATTGTC